>UCOK01009313.1:0-29021 GCA_900474325.1 Synergus umbraculus | reverse complement strand
TTTCTGTATTATACAGTATTTTTTATTGTATAGTATTCTGTATTATAAAGTATTTCTGTATTATACAGTATTTCTATATTATACAGTATTTTGTATTGTATAGTAATTCTGTATAATAAAGTATTTCTGTATTATACAGTATTTCTATATTATACAGTTATTTTGTATTGTATAGCAATTCTGTATAATGAAGTATTTCTGTATTATACAGTATTTCTATATTATACAGTTATTTTGTATTGTATAGCAATTCTGTATAATGAAGTATTTCTGTATTATACAGTATTTCTATATAATACAGTATTTCTGCACTGTATAGTATTTCTGTATAATACAGTAGTTCTGTACAATACAATAGTTCTGTATAATACAGTAGTTCTGTATAATACAGTGTTTCTGTATAATACAGTAGTTCTTTATAATAAAGTATTTCTGTATAATACAATATTTCTGTATAATACAGTATCTTTTTACTGTACAATATTCTGTATTATAAAGTATTTCTCTATAATACAGTATTTCTGTATAATACAGTAGTTCTGTATAATACAGTATTTCTGTATAATACAATATTTCTGGATAATACAGTACTACATTTTGATATACTGTGTAATAGTATTTCTGCACTGTATAGTATTTCTGTATAATACAGTAGTTCTGTACAATACAATAGTTCTGTATAATACAGTAGTTCTGTATAATACAGTGTTTCTGTATAATACGGTAGTTCTGTATAATAAATTATTTCTGTATAATACAATATTTCTGTATAATACAGTACTTCTGTATTATATAGTAATTCTATATAATACAGTATTTCTGTATAATACAGTATTTCTGTAGAATACAGTATTTCTTTATAATACAGTAATTCTGTATAATACAATACTTCTGTTCAATATACAATATTTCTGAGTAGTAATTAATCGAGTTTAATTAATTCTTCTTTATTTTTAGGAGAGGATCAATATCGAGGTGCAGGCGGGAGCAGTAGCGGTAGTCCTCCTGCGAGTCTTCTGGTGGTACCTCAGCCTTTGACTGTGAAACCCTCTCACCCCTCTCACCTTAATCCCCACCTTGGAGGACCCCATAATCACCCTCCGAGGAAGTACCAGTGCAAAATGTGCCCTCAGGTATGTCTATATAGGTCTATAGTTTAAAACTCTAGTGTTCTTCATTAAAATTATAAGAAGCGACCCAAGTGCCTAGACAATTCCCGTTGACTCCAAAAAGCTGCGGGACATTTAACGCAGCTTCCTGAACTCTCAAGTACTTTTTTCCTCTCTGGTTCTCTCACTCAAAAATGAGAGATGAAAAAAATGGAAATTTAGGTCTGGAGATAAAAACCAGAAACTTTTCATTTCCTTCATCACAATTCCAATTTATAAAAAGAATAATTTAAAAAAATATAATAACTATATACTATATTTTTGAAAAAATAATTTTTAATACAGTATTGGACACTTTAAAAATATTATACAGTACAGTAATTTTGTATTGTTGAATTATTTTTTGTAGTATTTTAGATATTATACAGTATTGCATAGTATTTCTGTGTTTTACAGTGATTTTATACTCCACAATGATTCTGTGTTAGGGTTATACAGAAATACTGTAAAATACAGAATATTATACAGTGATATTACTGTATAATACAGAATCACTGTAAAATACGAAATCACTGTACAGTACAGAAATACTATACAATACTGGATAATACAAAAATACTGTACAACCAAAATTGCACAATATTTCTGTATTTTACAGTATTATACAGTATTATACAGTATTATACAATATTATACAGAAGTACTGTAAAATATCAAAGACTGTATAATACAGAAATACTGTACAATATAGAATTACTCTAAAATACAAAATTGCAGAATGTTTATGTATTTTACAGTATTATACAGTAGTACCGTAAAATACCAAAATACTGTATAATAAAAAATAAATAATAATGTTTAATATAAATTAAATAAAAATACATTACATAATTTATCATAATTATTATAATTAATTCAAATTAATTATAAGTTTAAAAATTTTCTAAAAATAAAATACTGTATAATAGAGATACAGGAAAATATTTGAAAAGCTTAAAAGATTAAATGCCAACCGGGTGGGAAAAGCCGGCTTGTAAATGTGAAAATTTGTAAAGGACCGGCCAGGAAAACATTACCAACAGCTCAATTTTGGAAAATCTGTTCACCAACCCTCGAGGTAACCCTTATTTAAATTACCGTTCTTTTGGGACTCATCCAGATCTTCTTTTACCTGGTTTTTGGGACCGCAAGGGGAAAAGAGAAGGGGAGGGGAGATGAGCCAGGAGGTCAGATCCTCGGTATATTACACCACGAGCAAAGAAAAGTGGTTGCTGAATGGTCGATGTTTTACAACAGTGGCAGAACCGAAATTCTAAAACCCTCGTGGCTTCCACCTTCTTGTTTGTGTCTACCTCTCGAACAATTTGCCAAACCAGTCTGAGTGTTTGTTCTCCCCCTTCTGCCTCGTTTTGAGTGTTTAAAATCCTTTTTCCCTCCTTCTCTTTCACGTATCGTAAATCCACAGCACGGGCCAAAATCCTTAGGCTTAAAGGGTTAACGTACTATAAAACAGACATTTATCGACGTTAAAGGGCCGCAGAAAAAAAAGTGACCACTTTTATTGCCTCGACATTTTTATGATCGAGCCCAAAATCCGGAAGCTTTTTCCCCATTATCCCTTTCTCCAGGATTAGAAAATAGAAAATGGGAAAGTTCAAGGTATTTTTTTATAATCCCTAGAAGTTTCCCAGGAGTTTAATATTTTATTTTAATTTTAATATATATTTATTTATTTATTTTTTTTTGAAATGCAGTTTAATTTACAAATAACTGATAAACGGATAGCATTAATTATAAAATAATTAGCTGTTCTCCAGACTTAATTTTCCCGAGAATTTGATTTTGTAATTTATTTTTAGGAATCCGAGTCGTTTAGCTCCCACACTTTCAAAACCATTGCCGAAAGGAAAAGCATTAGTCACGTCACGTCACGCGTCGTCGAGCCTGAGATTTCGGATTCCCTTGCTTGGCTCAATAATTAAAAGCCCAAAAATCGAACCAATACTTGTCACGGATCATCGGTCGTTTAATTAATTTGACCCGGGAAAAATTGTTTTTAAACTCTACCGGAGTTACGCTGCACTGGCGAGGCTAAAGAATGTGAGAAAGAGGGGAAAGTCTTGGACGTGAATGGAGAGATTCATTTTTTTAAATTGGATGAAGGCATTATAAGTCGTGACTCTTCAGTTTAAAAACCTTAGAAATTACGGAAACTTATTGATTCATCTTTCTGATTTTTTTCCCCCTTAAAATTACCAAAATTACTAATTTAAAAAAATGCCCAACAATCTGTGAGTGAATGGAAAATTATTGTTCTAAATCATAACGTTAGCTCAAGTCTTTCCCAGATCTAAGAAGACAGCATCAGCATATCAAAGTGCGTGCCTCAAATAGTGTAGAGGAGGGAATGAATCAAGGAGAGTGAACGAAGCAATGTGCCTTTATAGCCGGAGGGCCAGGATTCAAGTCCGGAGGCTAGTCTACCGTGACGGCACAGCATCCTGTCTTTCCCTGCCCCCTTTACCCTGCATCTTCATCTTTTACCCTCACTCGCTCACTCACTCTCGTTCCACTCGCTTCATCAGCCACTCTCTCCCTCATCTCCCCTTTTTCCCTTTATATCATCTTCGTCGCGGTCCACACAGTTTTTTTTCACCTCTCCTTAACTCTTTTCAATCCTCTCCTCATTCCTAGATCCTCTCTCTCTTCCTCTCCTCGATTGATCTTTACTCTTTTCTCTCCCGCGAACTTGCGGAAACCGCAGAGCGGATCTGGTTAACTGCGCTGCACGGCATTCGCGGAATAATATTGTGGATGAGGGAGAGATGAGAGACTGAGAAGAAAGAGGAAGTCACGTGATCTAATTCGTTGAAGGAAATCTTGATTCTTCACTATTTTTATCCATTCTGTATAGTCAGATTCTCTATTTCTGCGATCTTTGCACGAGGAAGTTCAGGCGGATGAATTTAGCTCAGTTGGTGATTATTTTGTGGCAATATTCTCGAAAGATAATTTTTCGCGGCTGAAATACGAAAATTGATCTACTGCGCAGCCAAAATATGTAAATTGAGGTTCTGCGCATCAATAATATACAAATTAGGGTACTGCGCAGATGAATCTATT
Organism: Synergus umbraculus; assembly: GCA_900474325.1. Taxonomy (NCBI): domain Eukaryota; kingdom Metazoa; phylum Arthropoda; class Insecta; order Hymenoptera; family Cynipidae; genus Synergus; species Synergus umbraculus. Next base: position 24,789 of record UCOK01009313.1, on the reverse strand, counting down.
TATCAATTGATCTACTGCGCAGCCGATAGACCAAAATTGATTTAAATCGCGTATGTCAAACATGAAATAATCTAGTGCGCATGCGTAGTATAGTATTCTTTGTAGAATACAGTAGTTCTGTGCAATACAGTATTTCTGTATAACACAGTATTAATTTAACAGTATTCTTGTACAATACAGAATATCGTATAATGTCGTTCTGCAAAATATAGTATTTCTGTAGAACACAGTACTTCTGTATAATACAATATTTCTGTATAATACATTATATAGTTCTGTGTAATATAGTATTGTTATACAGTACAGTAGTTCTGTATAATATAATAGTTTTGCAAAATACAGTACTTCTGTAGAACAAAGTGGTTCTGTATTATACAGAAATACTGTATAATACGGAAATACTGTATAATACAGAAATACTGTATTATGCAGAAATACTGTATAATACAGAAATACTATATAATACAGAAATACTGTATAATATTGAAATACTGTATTATACACAACTACTATATTATACAGAACCATTGTGTTCTACAGAAATACTATATTTTGCAAAACTGTATAATACTGTATTTCTGTATAATGCATTATATAGTTCTGTATAATACATAAATACTATATTTTGCAAAACTGTACAATACAGTATTTCTGTATTATACAGTTTTTCTGTATAATTCAGTTTTTCTGTATAATACAGTATCTCTGTACAATACGGTATCTCTGTACAATACAGTATCTCTGTATAATACGGTATTTCTGTATTATACAGTATTTCTGTATTATACAGTTTTTCTGTATAATACAGTATCTCTGTATAATACAGTATTTCTGTATAATACAGTATCTCTGTATAATACAGTATTTCTGTATAATATAGAATATTATACAATAAAGTAATTATGTAAAGTATAGTGTTTTTGTAGAACACACTAATACAGTAGTTATACAATTCTATGCAATACAGTATTTCTGTATAATACAGTATAGTTCTGAACAAGCTAATTTAAAAATGCATTTCCTAATACAGTAGATAAAAATTCTTGGAATTAAAATACTTTACAGCAGTTTTTGTCGTAAAAAAATGTAACGGTAGATTTAAAATTACAAATGTATTTCTCGTAGGTCCGATTATGCCGGTTCAGGTTCATCAAAGACTGGTAATTATACTTTTATACAAGTCTCCGCTTGCTCTCAAGGAACACTGTTTCTGAATGGGAGAGTAATTAAGTTTCAGTAAAATATTCTCGACTCCCGACGTGACTTCCATTGAGGCCCTCTTTGCCAATCGACTTCTGTGCGGCAACAATGCGTTTGAATGTGCCCCACATTCACCAAAGAAATTACCCAACCATTCAATGACACTCCCTGTGAAAAAAAAGTTTAATCAAGCCTAAACTTCTAAACAAAAACAAAAGCCACCTCAATTTTCGTTCAATTTCTTTCTTTATTTATTTATTTCTACACTAATCCAGAAAATTCAGTATAAATTTCTCATTTTACTCCTCTTTTTACTCAATAAATAAATAAATCAATGAAAAATTCGAAGTCTAGTCTCAAAATTCCGTCTCTTGATTTTACAAAATACTATAAAACCAATTTTATTTTCCTTACAACTTCAAGTCATTCAAAAGCCAATCAGATTTTCAGCAACAATGCATTTGGCGCAAAATTCAATAATAAAAATTCCAAAAATTGACCATAGGGAAGGGCCTGAGATTAGGATCTCCCTGGTATCGTAATTTGTAGTAAGGAACAAATATCTAATTTTCTGAGTCGTTAACGGTATCAGGCTACTTTGGCAGAGCTCATTTCCGGGAAGAACCGTCGCTCATTTTTGGGTGTAATAATACGATGTGAGATGAGTGATTAAAATTAGATCTAAGTCGATGTTTTCAGAACGGTCCCTTGTCTTGAATGGTAGTAGGGGGGGGGGGACAAAGGGGGGGATGCTGCCCACAAAAGGGATAAAAAATCGAGTGGAAAAAATGACGGGTCTCTCGCTACCGTGGTGCGTGATCAGGTGAGGGCCCCGACGTTGCTACGTGAACACTCAGACATTTTTCTTTCATACACATACACATCCCCGATCTCATTGTGTTAGTTAATGTGGATCAGAGTAGCCGGCAGTTCGCATCCAAGACCGCTCACCAGCCACAGAGATTTTTGTTTCCGCTTGTCGTTAAAGTCTTCCAATTTCCGTATCTCTCATCCCCAAGTGTATAAGTCGTAAACTCGAAAACTCGAGGCTGAAAAAAAAAGTTGAATCAGTAATTTTCTGCTGATTCGATCCAGTAAACTGGATTTTAACAAATTTCATGAATATTTTCGGAATTTTGTTGTTCAGAATGTTGGAAAATTATCTTTAGGTGAGAAAATAGTCGATTGCGCATGAGTAGAGGTGAAATCAATCAACTGCGCATGTTTTTGAGTGAAAACGATCTACTGCGCATATGCAGAAGTAAAAATAATCTATTGCGCATGCGCACAACTGATAATGACCTACTGCGCATGCGCACAGCTGAAAATTGTCTACTACGCAATCCTAATCTCAAAATAGACCCTAAATATATTTATTTCCAATCTCTATTGAGTAAAATGAGAAAATTGAATTTTTATCCTAGAATTCGGATCCACCATTAAATTTTTTTTTTTTCTAAAATGTAAAAATTCCCCGATCTTTTTTTTTCTGAAATTGATCTTATTTCCAAGACGCTGGAGACCTAATCTCTTTTAAAAAGAGAATTTCTCGTAGAAATTGATCGAAGGCTTGATGAAAGAGTGGGTGGGAGGGGGTAGGGGATCTCGCGGAGAATCGCAAGGGTCACACAGTGAATTCGAATGTGCGGGGTCGAGAAGAATTTTGAATAGGTTAGGCTAGGTCGGATCAGGTGCTCCTTGGGCCCAAGAAGCGGCCAGTGCAGCCTCCCACGCCAAACAAAAGTCCTTAAGCCTTAGACTGAACATGATACCCCATTTACTGTCTATGTACTAAATTTCTAAGTCCCATGTATATCGCACGCCGTCTCACAATAACCCTCGGCCGGAGTTATGTAACCGTCCGCTCGTCCATTTTCGGCGCAGAAAAGATCGCCTTTTCAATGGGACACATATACGGACGAATGGGGCGAGCGAGAGGATCCAGAATCGCGATAGCTTTCTCGAATCGGTGTGAACGCACTCCCGAGGATTCCTGATTAAATGGATGTGAAAGGAAATATTAAAGGAATATTTCTTTTTTAATTAAAATTTTTTTTCTTTCTGAATTATGCTATTTATTTTTTACCAAGTAGAATCTGCGGATGACAACCACTGAGAAATTCTGATTCCTCGATCCTGTACAATCTCCGGCGTGATAACGCGTGACAATTCGAATTTACTCGCAATTACGTGCGGCTCCGGCTTCTGTGGTTCAGGTTCGGGGAGACGTATGCAGCAGGAGCGTATTGAGGATAAAATAGAATCTTGAGAATTTCTTGTTTGGGGAATGCTGAAAAAGTGGAGAAAATGTTTAGCAAGTGTTTAGAATTTTTTTTTATTTTGTTGTCAATTGTCGGAGGGAGTTTGGAAATGATGAATTGGAAATAATTTAATTAAAAAAGAGACACCTTGGATATTTATGTGATTTGGTACGGCCCTGATACACGATCCCGGTAGCTCTCCGTGTCAAAGCTGACCACAATCCAATTTTTTGCTTTCGACCGATAGACTGTATCCTACGATGCACGATCGAATCTCTCATTCGTTCCTTATTGTCCCGCACCGGCAGAAACGTTAATGGCTTTCGCAAGAGAGACTCTGTGACGGGATTTGAAAGTGTTACTCAAAATGCGATCTGATTTCACATTCGGTTCAATAGACTCTGATTTTTAGTACTGAGACTTCCGGCGTTTTGGCAGAAATTAAAAAAAGAAATGAATCGCAGTCCTTTGGGATTGAGAATTATTTTACTGTGAGATACTGATCGATGAAATTTAATTGAAAAATTTTTTTTAATTGATACTTCTAGCTTTAGTGAATGCAAAATTACATTTACTGATGGAAATAATCGGCTGCGAATATATTATAGTCAAAATGATCTACTGCGCATGCATAGGAGCGAAAATAATCTTCTGCGCATATTTATTACTCAAAATAATCTACTGCGCATGTGTAGTAATCAAGATGATCTACTGCGCATATCTAACAGTGAAAATAATCCACAGCGTATCTCTAAAAACCAAATTTAACATTTACAATACATGCTTTAATCCACTTTTATCGCTCTACCAAAATAATGCCCAAACCAGCTACTTGCTTCACTTTTTTGTTAACCTGACACGACGACAGATTTTGGTCCAAAAAACCATGAGTCGCGTGGCACTTTTTACGAGGGTTGTCTGAAGTAGGTAAAAAATTTAGGTTAGATAGTCATTGCCGTTGTGCAGAAATCGGATTTCTCCCATGTTAAGGCCCTTTTAGAGGGGGGGAGTTGGGAGGGGGGATATGGAGGAAAAATGAATAAAAAGGAGGGGAAGTAAAATTAAAAAAAAAAGAAAGAGTAAATAAGAAACGAGTAGTGCTCAGAGAGGATGTCGGTCGTAAATCTGTGGCGGGGCCTCATCACAGACTGAATATTCCCCCCTTCCCCACCCCTTCCCGCCAACGTTAGCTATTCTCGACTCTCTTTGGTTCCAAGATCTGATGCTCTTGGACTCTCAACGGTAGCGAAAAGAAGAGGAGGGGGAGAGACTCTTATCTCCTTTCTTTTTTGCTTGGGTCTTACGAAAATGGGCCTCACCCTCGCGAGACGGTAGCCGATTCCCTCGGAAATTGAGTAGCTATAAAATTAATTATTCCCCGGTGCTTTATCGTCCTTGTGCAGGCCCGGTATTCAAGTTGATTTGCTTCTTGGAGATTGTAGTGCGGGGCCTTGGTTAAAATGGGCCTTATGCAGTAAAGTCAATCAATTACTCGTTCTAATTTAATTTTCAGCGATAGAGATCATTTAGAATGAAATAAGGGGTTTCGGTAGATAAATTTTTGGCCTTATAGGACCCAATTATAAAATACGGTCCATAATAAAATTTTCGGAAAATTCAAGTTTTATATAAATAGTTGAGGTACAAAAGGCACAAAGATCTTTCTATTTTTTTCTAATTCTTTGAAAAAAATTGGGCCCAAAGGCCCATCTGCTTACAAAATAATTTTTTTATCCATTACCAACACTTTTTTTTCCATCGAGAATTTACAATTGTACATTGAATATAAATTTCTTTCAATATGCAAACGAGTAGCAGATAAGGCCCAAAATATCTCTTCCGATCTGACATTAAGTGTCGGGTAAACATCCTTTTATTGATTCGAGCGCCCATTGTGATTCAAAAATGTCGAATTAATCGGAAGTGGAAGGACATCTAAAGAATAGATAGAAAGCTAGCGAGGGTTTTCTCACCTCTCTCATTCAGGCCCTTTTTTCAAAAAACTCTGTCCATATCCGGTTATGTCTTGGCTCGAGATTCAATCGATTTCGATTTGCCGGCTCGAAATCCTCGTTAACTCTAGTGACAAACCATTTTTTTTCTTTTCTTCTTATTTTTCAAATAAGAAACTTTGCCGCTAAAGTCCCTCCATCGCTAAAGCGTTTAATCTCACCGGAAATGCGAGGAATTTCGGCATTCTCACTGAAACCACCCTCTTAACTCTCGTCGAGGATTTTCTTCCTATCACCAACCCTTAAACTCGTTTCGAGTGCCGCGTGAAAAATTTCCAAACTTCCGACTTCTTAAGAGGCTCGGGTTAATTGGATTTTCTTGTTTTCAAATATTTGACGAAATTCATCCTGTTCTTTAAGATGCGAAATGATTTCGAAAACTTAAAATATTTTCCGACCTGAGGCGAAAAAAAAATAATAAATAATAAAAAATATAATAAGAAAACAATTACATCATTTTTCAATTAATCTGAAATAGAAAAGATGAATTTTTGGACATTAGGACCCAGCAATTAGGCCCAAAATACATATTCGGGGTTTAAAGACCCAATTGCACCTAAGGCCCAAAATACAATTTTCGAACAATGTAAGTTTCTGTACAAAGTTAATTTATCAATTTCAGAACAAAGATCTAAAAAAATATATATATAAATTTAAAAACTTCAGGCCCATAACTTTTGGGCCTTGGGATCTAATCTGTTCTTAAGACCAAAAATACAATTTTAAGACAAATATAAATTTCTACAAAGAGTTAAAATATCGAGAGCACACAAAATATCGTTAATATTTTTAGGCCATTATAGGACCCAATTAGTACATAAGACCCAAAATTTAATTTTGTCCTAAATCGTGAAAAATAGTCAAATAACACGCCTCTAAATTCTAAATGACCCAAAACCTCGTCAACAACAAATCAGATCCAGGAGGCACAATAAATCTCGTAAGACCCAATTTTTGGGACTGGTGGATACGCTTGTTTGGCTACGTATCACACGACCTGATGAGTCTTCAGGATTTCGAGTGAAAGGAGAGGGGAGAAAAACTTGGCTGATGTGTGTTTAAGTATAGAGTATACCACCGCCCCTCCTCTCCCCTTATACCCCTCTGGCTCTCCTGGACCCCAATTTCTTTTCGAGCCTCCCTATTTCTCATTTTCTCCCCCTCTCATAGAAGCTAGATGTTGAAGGGGAGCAGGGAGCGAGGGGAGAATCGAAACTCACTTCCTAGGGATGCTGCCCCCGAAGTCAGGTTCCCATGCCCTCTGTATCTTTTATCCTTTTCTCTCGCACATGGGCCCTTCGTCCCTCTTCAATTCTACGAGCCTAGTCTGCCACCTGTCCCTGCGTCTGGACCCCAAGGAGCAAGGATGTCTTCCTATTACGTGTTGAACACGAATCCTCAACCCATTGTTTCTACTCCTTTTCCTATTTTTTAAAGCCCCATCTTTTTCTTCTTGAAAGTTAATTTTTTAATTGATTAATTAATGCTTAAAATTTAGATTTTTTTGTACGAGAAATTGCAGTGAAATTTCTAGGATAAACAAATGAGATTTGTGATAGAGAAAAAATTGTTGTTTTTCAATTTTTAAAATATTTTGGGCCTTAAGACTCAATTTGAGACCTAAGGTCCGAAAACATTTTTTTATTTATTAACAATTACAGAGGGACTTGAAGCAAATTAGATGCAATGTAATCAGAAGTGAAAATAGGTTTTTACAATTTTTATTTGGGCTTTTTTGGGTCTCATTTGGGACCTGAGGCCCAAAATTAAATTTATCTTTACAAAAAAAATTCTACATCTCCGGGGAAATTCAAAATGTATCAATTCTAGTCTGATAATGAATGAACATATATTTATATACATTTTTTCAAATTTTGGGCCTTAAAGGATCAGTTTTGGAACCTAAGGCCCAAAATTACACTTATGATAAAATCCCAGGGCTCTTCAAGATATATTAGATACAATGTCATACAGAATAAAAGTAGGTTTTGATCAACTGATTTTATTTGGGCCTTAGTGACAGATTTGGGACCTATAAGGCCCGAAATAAAATAAATAAAATGTGTCCTAAGATCCTAAAATTTTCGATATTCAAAAATTTGTGTTTTCTAACTTGGAATTTCAAGTAATTTTCGCAAAATACTGAATACACTTGAAATCAAATTATTTTAACAAACCTTTGACTTTTGACCCAATTAAAGTGTTCTAATTAATTTCGTAAATTGCTCTAGAGGAAAAATTGGATTTATTGAACGATCTCTTGATTCTTGTCCTATATCTTTCTGTAAAATTTAAAGGTCAACCCCGATCATCCTAGGATTGATTTAGCGCGTTAATGATGAACACCCCCCCCCTCCCACACGAATTAAATATGAGGTTGCTCCAGCCAAAGGTATTTTTTACCTGCCTTCGAGCTTTGCCCGACAGACATCTGGTCAGATTTTGTTTCACAAAAAAATTCATTGCCCTTGCCTTATCAAATACAGACCGCCTACATTTCCTACGTGGGAAAAAATTCAACGTCTCGGATCTCTTCCGATCGGTAGCCCTTCATTAGAATTTATATTTTCGATCCGGTGAAAAAAAAAATCAGATCGCTATCACATCTGTGCATCCTTTTAACATTTAACCCTTCTCACCTTGCAATATTTAGTCAGGATAAAAAAAAATTATTGTGACGAAAAAAAATTAAAAGGATTAAAAGAGAGTGATATAAAAGCCCGTCCACACCGGAAGACATTTTTTTTTCACTTCCCAGGGAATAGAAAAAAAAAAACCTTTTAATTCATTCAAAAATATTTATTTTGGCTATTTAATTTTTTTTTAATTTAATATGTAAAGAAAAAATTGAAGTGGTGTAGTATTTAAAATTGATTATAACTCTTTAGTACGCGATTCAGGAAAAAAAATACTAACACTGTGACTAAGTTTTAAAAAGCGCGAAATAAGACTCAAAAATAAAAAATAAGGCCCAAAAAATCAAAATAAGACCCACAAATAAAAATGAGGCCCAAAAACCGATCAAGCAGTTCATAAATTCAAAATAAGACCTTAAGTATAAAATACGATCAGAAAAAAGTCAAAATAAGACCCTAAATGTTAAACAAGGCCCAAAAATATAAAATAAGACAAAAAATAAAAATACTGCCCAAAAAATTACCCAGTATTAAAAATAAGTCCCGAAAATCTAAAATACGTTTAAAAAAATTTAAAACTTGATCCTAAAATTCTCAATAAAATCTTAAATACAAAATAGGGCCCAATCTAATTTTTTTTAATTTAGGAAAAAAATTAAGCAATATAAAGTCTTTAAAATTGAATATAACTCAAATTTAACACTCGATTCAGGCCCAGAAGTCAAGAAGCTAATATGGTGGCTCTTCCCATTGTGAAAAAAAAAGTCCTTCTTTCAATTTCGCGTGCGCAACACGCACCCCTTTTGTCCCGGCACGCGTTTCCCTTTTTCTCCCCTTTTTTCACTGATTCTCCTTTTCACCTCTTATATCGGAATTTATAAAAAAAATTCTACCTATATAGCCACGCGCACACTGGGTTCGCGCCCTTATAAAAAAAACGTCGTTAGCGCGCACGCGCAACGGTTGGATTTTTTTTTATCGTCCCCACGAAATTTATGTGCGTCGGATTTTCGAAAAATTCGGTAAAAAGGAAAGCATATATCGCTCGCCTCAATGAAGGGGACGAATTTTTTTTTGCCTCGTTCTCCCTGGACCCACCTTGATGTAGAGAGGTAAAAAAAACGGGGAAAAAAAGAAAAAGAGAAACCGCTTCCTTCCCCAAGCTTAGACACGCTCGACCACGCGCCACATACGGCTGCGTTGTTTTTTTTTTCTAGATTTTTTTTATACATCAGCGTCGATTTTCCATCCCCCTTTGTCCGCGGGTCCTGCCCAACGTCCAGTCAACGTATTCTCAATTCTGGGCCCGCGAGGAGAAGCGATATAATTTTTTTTATCGGCCGAGGGTACTGGAAGGAAGGGACGAGTAAAAAAAATTTCATTGAAAATTTGCCTAACCGCCGGACTTAGCACAATGAGCTGCTTTGGGCCACTTCGGCCGAGAGACTAAAAAAACGCTTACCCCAGTCTTATGGGAACATATGTGTCGATACAGTGGCGTAGATTCTCTTCCAAGATTTTTAATCCGATTATTTTATTTTATTTGCTTCGGGAAACTAATTTACGACTTTATGTTATCCCTTTCCAGTCTTAAGTTTTACGTCTTACGTTTAAAGCCTCAAGTTTTATGTCTAAAGTTTTAAGTCTTAAGTTTTATGTCTTACGTTTAAAGCCTTAAGTTTTATGTCTAAATTTTTAAGTCATAAGCCTTAAGTCACATATTTTCAGTCCTAGATTTACAAGTTTTGTAATTTAAGTCTCATGACTTAAAACTTAAGACTTAAAACTTCTTATGTCTTCATAAGTTTTAAATTTACTAAACGTTGAATTTTAATCCTAAAGTTAATTCTTGCCTCCTAAATCCTAAAAAAATTCCGTCCCAGAACCCAGAATAAATATTTTCTATTTCTAATTAAAAATAATAATATTTTCTAATTTACTTTTTTGGAACTAAAGTTTTAAGTGTAATAAAAACTAATAGCCACAGACACCAGCATTTTTCCCCGCTAATTTCGGATACAAAATGAACCTCACTAAGAAAGAAAAAATGATTTAAAAAAAATTCCACCCTGAAACTAGTCTCAGATCACTCATCTTCAATATCTCCCCTTAAAATTTACTTCCTCCTATTCCTCGATTTTTTCCGCCATATCTCTCGCGAAATGAAGAGTCCCTAATTTTTTTTTCTTCCTCTCGATTGGCACTACATAATAGACACCCTGTCTTTTTTTTCCAATCCGGAAACACCGCAGTCGATCTAACAAACAACTTTCACGATTCTTTTCCTCTCTCGAGGCTTCCTTATGATCGACCAGATCGAATTCGATCGGCCGAAGAAAGGGCGAAGAGAGAACACACGTGGAAAGGCATTCGTCTCCCTCTTTTCTTACCTGAATGACGAGAGATGTCCAACGTTTAAGCGCCAATGCCCCGCATTAGCAGCGGATTATTCATATTGCTCTCTCTCTCATTCGCCTGTCGCTCAAAACCACCAAAAATCGGAGGTGAAACTCTCTTTTTGACAGAAATCGACAAAATCTCCCCCGACGTCCTCGCTCTTGCTTATTGTCAGGAAAAAAACATCTGTAATCCGTTTAGGTGTGCAAATTTCCCATTGACAATCCCGACTCACGAACCCTGTCAAAAATCCCTCCCCACTTTAGTGTGACGAGAAGCGTGCCCGAGGTATTGCGTATGATGCGGATTTAGGTGAATAGAATGTGTAATATTGTGTATACTTCGAAGTAGACAAAAATGTTGGATACTTTTGAATATATCGAGAAAAAACTAAAAATTTAATTTCAAAACGCGAAATGGGGTCCAAAACTAAAAAAGGCCAAAAAATAAAATAATGCCCAAAAATTAATATAAGGCCCAAAAAAATAATATAAGGCCCAAAAATCAAAATAAGGCCCGAAACTATAATATGGCCCAAAATCAGAAAAGTTGTTCAAAAATTAAAGATAAGACTTTAAAAAGACCGAATGAGGCCCAAAATTTAAAATAATAATAATAATAGGGCCCAAGAATCGAAAATTAAGCTGAATGGTAGAAAAATGACTCTAAAATTCAAAATAAAGCAGAAAAATACAGAAATACTTTAAAAATATCAAAATAAGGCCCAAAATATAATAAATAACCATCAAATAAGGTCCAAAAATCGATTGTAAAGCCGAACAATAGAAAACCACGTTCAACAATCGTAAACAAGCCCTAGAAGTAGGAAATTTCACTTAGAAGTGAAACAAGGCCCATAAATAGAATATAAGGCTCATAAAAAAATAAGGCCCAATAGTCGTAATGCGGTTTAAATTTATAGGTTCGTAAAAGTTATTTTCCGGCCTAAATTGCTCTAATTTGAAGTTGAAACCCAAAAATTGGGGTTTAATATTATCATGAGTCCCTAATGACACTTAAAGCCCAAATATAGTCTGATGGGCCGGAACACATGGGCCTGAGAAAATGGAGCGATATTTCCCGAAGAGCAGGTCGTTGACAGGCCGAAGAAATAGAGTAAAAGAGAGAAGGAAAAAGAGATGAGAAAGAGAGAGAAGGAGAAGGAGAGGTTGTCTTGGTTGTCTTGTCATGCCTATAGATGGGTCAGACCTGCACTTGTCGGTCCCATTTGGGATTGTCGGTCAGTCTGTAGTGCGGCCCACCCCCGAATACCATACAAGATCAAACGTGCCGAGGTCGATTTTTTTCTCTCCCTCGGTGTTTGTTTGCTTGTTTGTTTATTTTTCGTGAGTCCTACACACAAGGCCCATTTCGGATCCTTTTCACCACGTAACTGAGCTGTAGGACACGAGAGTTCTTTATCGGTGGCTAATAGATGTAAAAGTAGACTTAACATAGGATTCTGGACTGTGATTCAATTTCAAAATATAGTCAGGTACCAAAAAGGCCCAAAATCAAACTAGTATCTTAATACCTGTATGTTTTTTTAATAAAAACAGACTGAAGGTTCTCTTTTTTATGATTCGTTAAAAATTTTATTAGTGAACAAAAGCTTTCCATCCGGCCCAATAAAGGTCCCAAAATAGGGAATAGTGATTTAAGATCTTTAGGTCTTAATTAATATTACCCAAGTTCCTATTAACTGTCTTCTAAAAAATTTGAATCACAAATAATAAAATTCTCAGCTAAGGCCCAAAAAGGCCCAAAATTAATTTTGTATAATAGAGAGAAATTAATATCAAAGAAATGGAAGAGAGAGAAGTGAGACTGATCGCGTGGCATAATCGGTTCTTGGCTTGTTACACGCTAAGATATTGGGACTTACGGTCGCTAACCCTTTTTTCTGGGACCACCAATCGATCCAGTTCTTTGTTGGCGAAAGGGATCCTTTGATATTTCCGATCTGTAACACCTTCCCAGTGGCACACGCTCGTGCGCTACTATAAGGAAAGTTATTGGACCCAAAAGGGATGGTAAGGCCCCTCTCCTTTCTTTTGTGCATGAACCAATTTGGGTATTGAACTGCAATTGAAAGGGGTACGAGTGCCGGCTCCCAATAGATTTTCCTCGATAGCATTGTCCTCGTCGGCATATTGAGCTATCAAAATATTAAGGCCCCGAAACCCGAGCGAGTCAGGTGCACCGATTTTGCCGGGGACTCCCATTGTCGTGGTTGTGTATTTCTCTTTTCTTTTTTTTTTTCTCAAACGTCGATCGTCACGCGAAAGGGGTTGACGGCTCTAGTTAGCGGACCCATTGATTTGGGTCCAATCGATCCGACTCTTACTGATTGACTCTTGCCTTTCGTCGCCTTTCGATTCTTTCTTTTATTTGGTGCTGTGTTCTTTGATCTGTATTGTATTGTATATGTCAAGACCCTTGAAATATTAATGGCTTGTTATCGATACAAATAGGACACAAAAATATGAAATAAGGCCCAATGTTGCAACAAAAGACACAATGATGTAAAACGAGGTAGAAAAGTTGCAAAATGAGATCTAAACTGCAAAGCAATTATCAAAATTGCAAAATTGTTGGATAAGACTCAAAAATTAAAATATAAGGCCCAAAATTGCAAAATAAGACCCAACAATTAAAAATAAGCCTAAAAATTGTAAACTGAGATGAGAAAATTAAACTTAGACATAAAATTGTAAAATGACACTAAAAATGTAAAATAAGACTCAAAATAGAATATAATACCCGAAAATAAATCTAAATAAAAACAAGGTCCAAAATTTTAAAATTAGATTAACAATGACAAATAAAAAGCAATAACACAAAAGGTCGAAAATGACATATAAGGCTCAAAATTATAAAATAAGACCCAAATTTTTGCAAATATTTTTTGAGTTTTGTTTAGATAAAAAAAAATATCAGGAAGGAAATATCGTAGTCGGTCAGATGATGTTTTTTTTATGAAGTACGTTAAAATCGGTTTTAAAAGTCCGTTGGCAGCTGGACTCAATCATGGGGACATTTAAAAAAAATTCGGTGCCTTAAGGAAAAATGCAAAAAAAAAAATCAACAGGTCTCACTGTCGATTATCGATGCTGGTCGAGGTTATAATCACCTGGAGTGATGTGACGCAACAGGGAAAACAACCCCGTCATGGGGGTTGGCTCAATCGCCAGGGCCCAGTTTCGCCGGACCCCCATGGGTTCCCATGACCTCGGCTGACCTACTGCTTAAGGTGCTCCGGCCCACGGGACTTCGATCAGTGTATTTGGTCAAAGGCATATGGTTCTATAGTCCTTAGTATTAAATGCGGCAGGAAAAAATTCCCAAAAATACGGAAACCCTGAAGGGTCAAAGGCGGAAGGATCTCGAGGCTGCAAGATAATACACATGAAACCCTCTTTTTTTTTCTCATAAGGGGGAGGAAGGAACGAGCGTGAGAGAGACTTGGAAAAAGTAAGAAGTGGGGAGATATGCATATTAGGGTCCAGTGGTCCAGGCAGGAGATTGACGATCAGCTAGGTTGAAAAAAAAATTTTTTTCTATAACGGTTTGCATGAATTTTAACGGATATTTCGGCATTGAGCCGTGTCAAAAGGCCCAAAAATATTCTGTACATTTTTAAGTCTGAAAAATTGACCCTTGGGTATTAAATCACGTGATTTTAAGATTTTTATTTAAAATAAGGCTCAGAAATTATTGTTTGCAATATTTAAATTGTGATTGAGGCCCAAAATGGAAAGTAAGACCCAAAATTATTGTGAGGCAAAATAATAGTAAACAAAACAGATATAATGGTTAATTAGAAACTCGGTATTGATGTTAATGTTTATTAACTTAAGTCCCAAAATTGACATAAGACCCAAAATTGAAAATAAGGCCCAATTTTAAAAAAATGAAAAAATCATTTTTGTGGAATATTTCCGGAAACGGAAAGGAAATAACTTTTCTCTTTTGGAATTGTCGACCTTAGGGAATTTTTATCTTTACGTGCTTGTCGAGTTATTGCCAGTCTTAGTAGATTTAAAGGATTAAAATTTTTAAGTTAAAACCTAGAGGTAGTTTCGATAGCCGATAGGACTCACAATATTGCATTAACGTGTGGGCCCATCGCTCGGAAAAATCGTGGCTAATAAAATTTTAGTGTTTTACGGGCCCCCGGAAGAAAGGAACAGAAAGCAAATAAATAATAAAGTAAAAGGAGCTTATAAGGGGATAATCCTTTGGCTCTCGATCCTTTCACCACTTACTTTACTGACCACCTTTTCGTCAGAGGGAAAGGATTAGAAAAAAGTCTCGCTCCTACAATAAAGTGAAAATTGGGTAATAAACCGTCATGACGATGAACGGTTTTTTTTTTTACATCTGGACTCGGACCTGGGCCTCGTCAACCCTTTGCAACCGTTCTCCCGACCACTTTTTTTTTTTCACTGGGTCGACACTTTTTCTAAAGTTCGGAGTATTCGACTCCCAAATATTTCGACTCGCCTAAGCACGCTTGATTTGTGTTTGTTTTTTTTCTTCACTGCAGGTGTATTTGTAAGTAGTTGCTTAGTCAACAAAGTGACACAAGTTGCTCAGATTTTTTTTGCATTTTTTTCTAGTTTACCTCCCGGTAGTTTTCTGAAAAGAGTTGCAAAAAAAAAGAAAGAAAAAAGTGGAACTTTAGAATCAGTTGATGTTGAGATTCGTTCCCGTCGAGAAGTATTATTTTTCTTTAGGTGAAACATCCTTTCACGATTGGGTTGTAATTTATGATAGAAACAGGTTCAGACTAAAAGCTGACGTTTGTACGGCAATTTCTGTTCTAGAACGAATTTTTAAAACTATATTTGGGTAGAAAATTCCTGAGTTAAATGGATAAGGCCCAAAAGTGAATTTAGCCTTTGTAGTGTGATTTTTCTTGTTGAAATTGCATATTATTTATGGGGCTTAGAGTTTGAAGTAAGGTGAAAAATTTAAAAATTCGACTCAAAATTATGAAAAGGCCCAAAATTGTAAAATAAGTCCCAGCATTGTAAAACAAGACCCAATAATACAAATAAAGACTCAAAATTGTAAAATTAGTGTCTGTAATGTAAAATTACGACTAAAATTTTATATAAGATTCAAAAACACAAAACATGACACAAAAATACAAAATAAGGCCCAAAATTAAATCACACTATCGAAAATTAAGTTTCTTGAAGATACATATCTTCTTTCTGTGTACTTAAAGATCACGAAAGCTGGTTTATAAACTCTGAGAGTGCCGTAAGGCCCAAATTGAAAGTAAGGCCCAATTTATAAAATCATTTGATTGAAGTGGGAAATGCTCGAGGGCGATTTTTCACGGGTAAAAATAAAGTGATAAATCTTCCAAAAAGTGGTATAATCTGTCGTGTGATTGTAAAGATCGAATATGCTCCCTGAAGATTTCGTCGATCGTCGGATGATCGACGAGGACGAATAGACGTGGTGTACTATTACGGTATTTCGAATATAAGAGCCACTGCTACTGGGTGTCTCGAATTGAAAGGAGGCAACTCGGCACGGTTTGACGCGCGTCCCTAATTCGTCCAGGGGCCCGTTGGCCCACGCGCACTGAAAAAAAATCAGGCCCCGCTTCCATGTATTCGGATTGGTCTCCGTGCGTATGAAGCGAGGGGGTGTTGAGCCGTGACCGTTCACGCGGTTCATGCACGAACGAAAATCAAAACTTTTCTACGAATAATGGGCCTTAGGTCCCCGAAAAATTGCTCTCGATTTCTCTCTCGAAACTAGATTGGAATCTCGACTCGAGTAATTACTTTTATATTAAATCGGAACCGTTCTTTTGTCTACCAAGTTACCATGCAAGGCCCGGAATTAAAATAAGGCCCAAAATGAAATAGTACCCCATTTTTTGTATTGAAGAACAATTGAGTTTCAAAGTCTGAAAGTGAATATAAGGATTTTTCAGGATTCTTAATTTATTGTGAAATACCAGATTAGACCCAAAAAGGATATTAAGGCCCAAAAATTGAAATAAGGCCCAATTTTTAAAGATATTCTAAAAATGCAATTTTAAAGTTCGAAATTTTTTTAAGGGGTTTTATGCTTGAGAAAATCGTTTTAAAATTGATGAAAGAGTTAATTGATTCTATTTTCTTAATATAAAAGTGTAAATTTATGGTGTGAAGTTAAAACGGAAAAAATGAGTGTTTTTTTAGCATTTTCAATTTTCTCTCATCTAGATGATAGTTTGAAAGGATGAACATGAAAAAAATCGTTGTCGAGATGTAAAAAATGAATACGTTGTACTGGGTTGTAAGAGGATAATGCAGATGGGGACCATAAAGTATCGCTGCGGAAGCGAGAAAATAATGACTGAAGTAAAAAGCGTTTAGTCACTGCGAATATTGCGCTACGTGCTTGTCACTGCTGCGAGAATCATAAGGTCGCGTCTCTCAGCCAGTCTAGCTCCTGAATAAATAGGCATGTTTCGTAACGTCAAGCATATTCATCGCCTCATCTTTTCACAAGTAATAGTCACTTTAATTCCATAATAAGCCATCCAGTCAGTCTATATAAAATTATTTCTTTCATCAAACTATAATTATCCTATTCTATTTTTGATCAGAGCTTAAATTTACATTTAAATAATTTAAAAAAAAAGATAATATGCTTTTCTGCTTTATTTAAATGCCGAAAAATTGTTTGATTCGAAATTGCAGATTATTTCAAAAACAGAGGACCCAAGAAAATGAGAGTAAAAATGAAAAACAAGGCCCAAAATTTCATAATAAGACCCAAAATACAGTGTATAAGTTCAAAAAATTAAAAATGGGATCTAAAATTGTTAAATATTCTCCAAATATACAAAACAAAGACAAAAATGCACAATATGAAGCAAAAATAGTGAATAAGGCCCAAAAATACAAAGGAAGTTCAAAAATTGTACAATGAGAGTAAGAATAAGGTCCAAAATTGCATAATAAAACCAAAAAAATACGGAATTAGGCCCGAAAATACAACATAAGACCCAAAATATAGAAATAAGACCCAATTCAATTTTATTTTCGATCCTATCTTACATTATATTTAAATAATCGAAAAAAAAAACAATTTGTCTTTCTGTCTTATTTAATTGCCGCAAAATTGACTGATTCGAAATTGCAGGTTATTTTAAAAAATAGATAGGGAGAAAAAATGATTTTCGGAAATGAGATCGTGGGGTGAATTGAGTGGAGAATAAAAAAAATCCTTAACACCCGGTTGCCATATGTTTTACTTGTCCTGCGGCCTGTCCTTTCGCACCAGGGCACCCACCCGGTCCTCTCATCTTTTCTTCTCTTTTCTTTTATTTTCTTTCACTTCACTCAAGCTATCCGTTAAAAAGGAGAAATTAAGAGAGGCGTGAGGAGAATCGGCGGGAGACATTATATCGAGGTATCGTCGCGTGATATCTGAAGATTCCAGACAAGGCCCAAAAAGTGCCCAGGGGACTCGTATCAAGTTACCGATAGCCGATCGATCGTCTCCAAATTCACAATCTTGAGGACATCTTCTTTTTTCAGTGATCTTGACTCATCCGAAATTCCATCCTCGAGGCCACTATCCTTTTTATATATTTTATTTTAAAAATTGGGCCTTACTTCAATTTTGGGTCCTACTTTAATTATGGGTCTTACCTAAAATTTGTTCCTGTTTTTTAAAGAACACTCTTCTTTTCTATATTTATTTATATTAGAAATTTGGGTCTTATTTAAGTTTGGGCCCTGTTTTAATATTGTTTTAAAATTAATTTTTCTTGATTTAGAATTAGTCCTTACTTAAAATGTTGTCCTGTTTTAAAATAGGACCTTACTTTAAATTGTTGTTATGTTTTAAAATTGGGCCATATAAAAAACCAAAGGGAGAAATAAAATTAAACCGACTCGACTTCTATATGTTATCGTTTTCGCATTCAGATCGCGGTCAGTGGTCACCCCTTTTTTCGAGAAGGAAAAAACCGGATTTTTTGAGCGGTTGGTCCAGTGGTTTTATAAAAGCATCTGGGCCTGATCTGCATATGGTCCAAATCGCAGAATCCCCTCCTCTTTTTTTGTCTAACTTTAAAACCTCTAGATTTCCCCTCCATTTACCCCCTCCCTTGCTCCTGGTTGGATGCCCGCCCTAATTTCAACCGTCCGATTTGCGAGTCGTTTGAATGACAATGACGGGCCCGCGTTCTGGGCCTCAAGACAAATCTCACTCTCTTCCCCTTCCTTCGCCATTCCATCCAACGAAACCATCTATCAAAATCAAAAAATTGCCCGCTAAATCGCTTGTGCAACCCGATATGCAAATATTGTACTCTACTTAAATCGGGAGATTAATGACGGGGTTAGGGCTGATTACTGATTTCGAGCGCATTTTCGTTCTTGTGCTAATTTTTGGGCACCTGTGTTGTGAACTTTACTGATTAAATACGATTGACTTAAAAGACGATTTTTCTTCCCGACCCCGTGAGAGAAAATTTTTCTGGATAAGGCCTAGAGTCGTAGAAAGGGCCCTAAATAGGAAATAAGTCTCTAATTTTCGACATAAAGCCCAAACTTGCAAATTAAGTCCCAAATTGAGCAATGAGATCGAAAATTGTGAATTAAAACTGAAAAATGGAGCAATGAGTCCCAAAATTGGAAAATAAATCTCAAAAACCCGTACAAGATTCTAAAATTTTAAAATAAGACCCAATGCCAAAAAGGAATAAGGCCCAAAATTTCAAAATAAGGCACAAATGTGCAAATTGAGAAGAAATCTGTAAAGTAAGGCCTAAAATTTTAAAATAAGACCCAAAATGGAAAAATAAGGCCCAAACTTGTAAAATAAGGCCCAAATTGGAAAAATAAGGCCCCAGATGAAAAATAAACCGCCAGATTTTCAAGTCAACGCCTCTTGTAATTTGAATCCTTTTTTTTTGTATTGCAGCAGCACTCTCAATTAATTAAAAATGAATTTTAAACGCACGAACCAAAAAGGCGTTACGCGTATTTCTTGGCAATAGTAAATACAAAAAAAAAGTCGAAATCTCGTCGATTTCACCGAATTGCGACTCGGTTCACGCATCTAAAAATCAGGTTATGGTTATGTCGCTTAGAACTCGGAGCACTTAGGATTTTAGAGAGCAGCGACAATACAAGCGAGATCGACATCGACGTCATGCTCAAACGCTTTTTGGTATTGGAAGTGAAGTTAGGTCTCGCATTCTCCTTGTTCTACCACCAACTTCCCACCCACCCCCCTCGCTACATTTTTCTCTTTTTTCTTCTTCTTTTTTATCTTTTTATTCTATCTCAACTTCTTTCTCTTTCCATCGCGAGGCGAGAATGCAACATTCAGAAGCACGCTTGGTTGCTCCTAATCATAATAAACGTGCCAAGGTGCCTACTTGCGCGAACACCTCAAAGCCGATTTCTATCTACAATTCTGGGACCGCCCGGCTTTTTCTATTCAATTTTTTTTACGTTTCCCTGAACGCCGAATTGCTACTTCGCTGATTTTCAGAGATTTAGGGAAATTTAGTGTAGAACACTCGGTGCTACATTTTTTTTCTTTTTTGACAATGTATAATTATTAATTACTAGAAATTAGAAATTTATTTTTAAATTATAGATATTCGTCAAGTGTCCGTGAAAATGATTGAAGACGGGAAATTTCATTATCTGTGATTCGTCAAGCGAGACGTGCGATTTAAGAAGCATTGGGCCACTTCATGCCCTTGATAAATTCGTATCGGGTCCCATGGAAAAAAATCAAGGACACTCGCGCTCGAGAAACGATCGCGAACACCTTCGAATTCTTTACGTAGAAATTGTTCGCAAAATTTTTGTAGTTTGGAAAAAAATTTTACGCCCTTGCAATGTTTGGAACACTCGAAAAATTGTTCCTACTTATTTTCTAGGAAAACTATTTATGCAACTTTTATTTAAATCTTTAAAGATAATTGTTTTCCAGGGAATTTTTCGGGAAAATTATGTTTCAGTAGTTTTTTCGGGAAAATTGTATTCCGATGAGTTTTCGTGGAAAATTGTATTCTAATGGTTTTTCTGAGAAAATTGTATTCTACTGAGTTTTCCGGGAAATTGTAATCCATTGAGTTTTCTGAGAAAACTGTGTTCCAGAAAAATTTACCGGGAAATTGTGTTCCAAAGAATTTTTCGGGAAATTGTGTTCCAAATAATTTTCCGGAAAATTGTGGTCCAAAGAATTTTATAAGAAAATCGTAGTTCATATAATTTTCAGAGAAACTTGTATTCAATTGAATTCTCCTGGGAAATTGTATTCCATTGAATTTTCTTCGGAATTCTCTTGGAAAATCGTATTCCTTGAATCTTCTAGGTAAATTGTATTCCATAAAATTTTCCCTAAAACTGAATTCCATAGAATGTCCGGAGAAATTATATTGCATTGAATTTCCCTGGAAAACTGTGTTCCAATAAATTTCCGTGAAAATTGTAATCTAATGAATCCCCCATCATTTTAATTTCCTTAGAAATCCTCTAATAAATTATATTCTCGGGAAATTTGTCTAAAATAGTTAAATTTTCCGGAAAATTGTATTCCCTGTAGTTTTCTGGACAATTTATATTCTAAAACAAGGCCCAAAAGTAACCAGACCCAAAAGTCAGACCCATTTCGAAAAAACTTAAATTCGGTGTGAAAACTTGTTGACATAATATTTTTAAAAAAATGAAAACAGACGCAAGGCAATTTTTGTCCTAATTTTCGACCTTCCTCGTTCCCCTTTCCTTTATTTACCTTTTTTTAACTCGTCTCACTCGCCCTGGGTCCCTTTTATTTTCGTCATCGGTTTGCTACTGATTCACGTGTGGTGGCTACCGACCGGTTTTTGCGCTTGTTTTTTTATTTCGCCAAGAGCGAGAGGGAAAGATATACTCTTAATCTCAAAGAAAAGGAAAAAATAGGCTGGAGGGAACTTGGAAGCGCGTGCTTGGATTTTTCGGAGGCAGAGAATCAAGAAAAAAAAATAAAGTAAAAAATGTTTGAGGCGCCGGCGAGAAAAACTCTCGAAGGGCCTTTTTTGCCCCAATGATATCATGTCTCATTTCTCACAGGTATTTATCTGCCTTCAAACATCTTCTCTATGCTTTATGGTTTATGGATTCACTTTTTATTCCTCTAATTTTCTTGCTCATCCCACCTTTTGCGGTTGACCGACTTTTTCATCCAGTTTTCCATCTTTTTTTCCGTTTTTTTTTGTATACACATTTTTTTCGCTCGCTAAATAGGCTCCACTAATTCACTTATGGGCCGTTGACACTCTGCAAAAAAGTGTTTTGACACTGATTCTCAACAAGTGTTTGTTTTTTATGTCAAGTGGTGAGAGGAAAGGAATAAAAATTTTTTATTAGACCAAAACGTATTTCTGGATATTTCCCGAATTTCCTCCTACGATTTTCCCAGAAAATTGTGTTCTGGGAAAATTTCCAGAATGGTAGGAAAATCGGGAAATTGTTATTCCAGAGTAATCCTCGAAAACGTGGAATTTTACCAGGAAATTGTGTTCAGACAAAATCTCAGAAACGCTGGTAAAATCGGGAAATTGTAATCTCGGAAAATTGTAATCCTAGAAATTTTCTTTAAATTATTCAACAGTATTCTCGAAAGTTTTACGGAAAATTGTATTCTGAAAACTGTCCGGAGTACAAAAAAAAATTGGAAAATTGTAATCCCAGGAAACATTAATTATTATTTCTCAAATTTTTGTTTTTCACCGAATTCTCGAACAGTTTCGCCGTAAGTTTTCCGGAAAATTGTATTCCTCGGGAAATCTCCCTGGAAAATTGTATTCCGGGAAAACTGGTGATTTTCTTGGAAATTAGGAGGAATTCTCATCTAGGAATGTTCATCAATAATAACTAACAGTAAAAATAGATATATATTGCGCAAGCGCAGATTAAAGCGGGAAATTTAAAGGCGTACATGATCAAAGGAAGAGGAGGATACCAGAAGCAAGGAGCGTGACTTGATCTCGTCGGTTTATCTCCATCGATCGATCCAAAAACGCAACGTCATACCCGGATGCCTTCTGTTGCCCAAGAGCCGAGAGAAGATCGGCCGAAAATCGTTTACATCCTATAGAGAGTATAGAGAGTACACGATGAAGGAACCAGCCGTGGAGAAAATGACGCATCGATTCTCTAACAAAAATCACCCCAACACCCAAACTTCCCCCTCTTCGATTATCTATCTGCCGACCGCCAAACCTAAACATAGAGAACTGCTCCTGCATTTGTGAGCATCACTTCTAATGGTCCCTTTTTTTCTAACAATCCAATGAGCGAGAAAGGTAGAGGAAGGAAAGAGAGAAAAAGGGGAGGGAGTAAAAGTCAGAAATTTGTCAGATGCCCACGGATCCGTGTAACGTCTCCATAAAGGAGTGTTTTCAACTCACAGTGTCGCGGCTTTTCATTGAGGACTCTTTCATTCGAGAGGTTTTTTTTATTCTGCTTTTACAGACTCACTCTCGCTTTTTTTGATAGGAAATCGCGAAAAATTTTCTCGAGTGGTGACTGCTCGTTTTTTTATATTTTTTTTAGTTATTTTTCTTGGCAGTACAAATTTACAGAGGAATTCTGAAGGGAAATTCAATTTCTGGGGAAATATTGGATTTTAATTTCCTGGAACACAAATTTTCCGGGAAATATCGGAGGAATACAATTTTTCGGTGATATACTGGGAATACAATTTAGTGAAAATGTCTAAGATATACAAGTTTCCTGGGAAATATCCCTGGAATACAATTTTCCGAGAAATATACCTAGATTACAATTTTCCGAGATATAACTAGAATACAATTTTCCGAAAAATAACTAGAATATAATTTCTGGTAACTATCCCGAGAATATAACTTTCCTGGAAATATTGTTGTAATACAATTTTCCAGGAAATATCCCTAGATTACAATTTTCCGAGATATAACTAGAATACAATTTTCCGAAAAATAACTGGAATATAATTTCTGGTAACTATCCCGAGAATATAATTTTCCTGGGAATATTTTTGGAATACAATTTTCCGGGAAATATCTGTAGAATACAATTTTCCGATAAATATGTATATAATTTCCTGGAAATATTTTTGGAATACAATTTTCCGGAAAATATTTTTTAGAGTGTAATTTCCCGGGAAATATCCATAGAATACGAATTTCTGGAAAATATCAGAAAATAATTTTACTGGATATAATTTTGGAACACAATTTCCCGGGAAATATTTTTAGAGACAATTGTTTGGAATTTTTTCTTAAACACGGCTGTGAGTTCCAGGAATAATCGAGGGAATAATATTTTCCGATAATTGTCACGAAAATTTGTCGAGGAATTTTTTTTTTCTTCCTTCCTCTCCTTCCTTGCCTCGTTTCCTTCTCTTGTTGGAGACACACGTCTCGGAAATACGCACGGCACTTTTTACCCCTGCTTCACTTTTTTTACCGTCGTTTTTTCACTTAATTTTTTCTGAAGGCAGAACTCCGACACTGCGGAAGAGAGAAGCGCTCGTTTGCTACGATTTCGACCGCAAAACGAGATTTTAACGAAAGCCGGACCAGACGAGATCCGTTTGGCTTCCGGTCGCAGGAGAGAATTTTTTTATTTTCCGGGAGACATGTCGCGAGAGCTGGAAACTCATGAAAGTAGACAAGGGTTCGGATATATATAAGTATTAAGTACGATTGAGAATTATGTCGAAAGTTATTTCTCTTTCATTGAAAAATACACGATTCGCCTTTATTTACTTGAGTTCTCTCGAAAAGAGGAATTAAATTAAATTTAAAGAAATTTTTAAACAAACCCTTTCAAAAATTAGGCATTATTCAAACTGCATCCCTTTTATTCCTTTATCTTCCCTTTTCATTATCAATATAATTTTTTAAATCCCCTTTATCTCTTTATATTTTCATTTTTATTAAACCCTTTCATCAACCGTTTCATTCATTAATTCTACTTTTCCTTCCATTTTCTATCTCAATCCTTTAAAAAGAGCAAATCCAGGAAAACAAAAAATCGTAATAAAGAAATATTATAAAACACCAGAAAAGGTCTTTAAAAAAAATTCTAAAACAGATTAGCAAGAGAAAAGAAAAAGCCCGAAAAAAAATCTTAAAAAAAAAATCTCTAAAAAATTTAGAAACACTCGAAATTGCCTCTGAAACAAAAATCAAAGAAAAAGATTACATCTCCATTCAGTGTATCTCCCTTGGCGGGGGTATATCCCGCGGGGGGTGGGTGGGTTGGTTGGGGG
>UCOK01009311.1:0-15431 GCA_900474325.1 Synergus umbraculus | reverse complement strand
TAATAATAATAATAATAATTGTTCAATTAACTTAAATTTTATATTAAAAAATTAAATCAAATTTAGAAATAATATAATGCAAAACAGTTTTCTAACCTTCATCAAAAGATACACAAATTACACGATTTTTGGTCTTTTCCTAACAAAAGACTTAGTAATTAATTTTTTTCACTTTGTAATTTTATACACTTGTTCACATTAACACATTTGCACATCACCTTTTCTTCATTATTATTATAATAATTAATTAATCACATAATCCGAGGTTATAACACACATCTTGTGTTTATTTACAATTTAAAGTTTGACAGGAAACCAGGGGTACGTTCACTTAGTGCAGTGCATATGCATAGAGTATATTAAGTGAATAGTCGGTGAACAACTTTTAATATCGAATCAAAGTTTCGATGGGTAGGCATCGTTGCATCTTACTGTACATGTTATCTACTCTATCCGCCTTACTCACGCCTTTCGAAAAAAAAAGAAAAAAAAAATTAATTTTGCTTAAAATTTTGCCGCCCCACGAAATTTGCCGCCCTGTGCGTGCGCACCGCGCGCACCTATTGTAAATCCAGGGCTGCTGATATCCCCACTGATCTCTATATTAACCCTTTAACGGCCAGTGGGACACATACTGGTTAACTGGATAGCGCATGAACACAATTTTTGTGACCTATAGAACGCCATTTTGTTTTGGAAATTTGTGCACTTCGGGAAACTTCGCGCTAAAATTTAAATTAAATTGATTCTCGAATATCCAACCGAATGTTGCCGAACCCGAATATTATCGAACCGAATGTTGCCGAAATAAGCACGAAGTTTCCCGAAGTGCACAATTTTCAAAAACAAAATGGCGTTCAATTAGTCACGATACTTTTACACGGCATTCGCTATCCAGTTATTATATAGATCAGTGGATATTCCTCAGTGAAATTTCCTGACAAGTTTTAAATTCCGTTAAGGGGTTACGCCACCATGAGATTTTCAAAAAATCGATTTTTATTTCTTTATTTAGATAAATTGTTTATACTTTTAAGAAGATTTTAAGCGTTCAATTATTTCAAAATTCAAACTACATATTTCCGAAGTTACAACAATTATAAGTGAGCGCGTAACTGAAACTCAGGTTCCGTTCGGACTCACAGTAAACCCATATTGGATCCGCCATTTTGTTTTCGAAATTTTTGACACCGGATTCGACATCAGCGACCCCAAAAACCAGTGAATAACAGAATTTGGCCCATTTTATCAACATTTTATAGTTCTAGCCAGCTTTTTGCGATTTGGTCTCATTCGCGACGTACTGTTTTTTCTTTCGCGTTTTTCTCGAAACTACTTTTTTCAAACTGGTGTACATGATATCTCAAGATCTACTCAAACGATTTTGTTAAAATTTTAAACACATGTTCTTTATACTATATTATCTATCGTGTGACCTAGGATTTTTTTGAATGAGTTCCCTGTTCATAAGTTATGAATTTTTTAAACTCAAAATTTCTATAAAAATTAGAAATTTTTTTTTTTAAACAGCTGTCATTTCTACAAAAAATTTAAAAAATTTTTTCCCTTACGTCACACGATAGCAATTACCTTTCTAAATAAGCAAAAAAAATTTTTTTTTTTTGAGACAATGCCTGATCAAGAAACTAAGTACACCATTAACAAGGATTTTCAAAAAATGGTCCTACTCATTGGCTTATACAGGGTGTCCCACCACCTATAGAACTACCGGTAATATGTGATAGAGCATAAAAAAAGAAACAGAAAATTCCTTTGGCAAATTTTGATCTGGACCTTAATTTGGGCACAGTAAAGCTTCAAATTTGGGCATAATGAACCAATCAGGAGCGAGATTTAGCAACCATTTGCTTGTATTTCAAGTGTTGAGATAGTGTGCCTGTTGGTGAGAAACAATTGGTTGCTAAATCTCGCTCCTGATTGGTTCATTATGCCCAACTTTGAAGATTTACTGTGCCTAAATTAAGACTCAGATCAAAATTCGCCAGAGGACTTTTCTGCTTCTTCTTTTGTGCTCTATCACATATTACCGGTAGTTCTATAGGTGGTGGGACACACTGTATCTCCGCCATTTAAAAATTTTTTTAATTTGTCATTGATTCAAATTATACATAAAAGTATTATGTATATATATATATGTATAATAACAATTATTTTAAATAATTTATGACTGCGTAAAAAAATGCTTATTTTTATACCTATTTTCCCACGCGCCAGGGTGGTGTAACCCTTTAAATCCCATAAAATATTTTTTAAATCAGAAAAATCTCATCAAATCCTTTAAAATTATTAGAAATTTCATAAAATTTAATAAAATCCTCAAAGATACGATTGTCTCTTAATAATGATTAAAATCTCTTGAATTCTCTTACTGGAAATTCCGGTAACCTTTTTAAATCCCTTAAAATTCCACAAAAATTTTCAAAATCATAAATCTTTTGAAATCCACATTAAAACTCATGAAAATCTCTAAAAATTCCTAGAAACGTCTTGAAATTCCTTAACACTCAAAATCCCTATAAATCATTAGAAATCTCGCCAAATTCCATTAAATCTTTATCAATTCTACAAAATTTATAAAAAATTTGAAAAATCTCTTGAAATCTTTTAAAATTATTAGAAATCTAATAAAAGTCCATCAAATCCATAAAAATTCCACAATATCTTTTAAAAATCGACTAATCTCTTGAAATCACTTAAAATTCTTTAAAGTTCATTAAAATTGAATTAAATTGCTTAAAATATCTTAGAATTCCTTGGTCACTTAAAATCTCTTAAAATTTCTTAAAATCCCAGGCAATTCTGGGTTTTCTGCTAGTAAATAAATAAAAATAAAAGATATTTTTTTTGAATTCTTTTATTTTGATATTCTTAATCTAATAAATGTGAAAAATAAAAAAATAAAAAAACTTCGTCAGACTAGTAGAGACGTCTGAAACTTCAACCTAATTTCTAAGGGCACATTTTAATTATGAAAGTTTGAAAGATTAGTTTCACTTATAGAGAGTTTAATCTTTCGATTTGTAAACTTACATGAAGGAAGGAATGAGGGGAATGGAATTTACTTTGGGTTTTAACTTAAAATAAGCCCTGAATAGTCTCATACTGTTGCTTGCAAAAATTTTCATCCAATTTCAAATTGAGTTTCCAAAAATTAAGGCAATACTGATAATTGATAATTGTCTTTATTTCATAGGTCGCCCAGCTGGTAACTTTCCTTCAACAATCAACAACATCAGTTCAAATAGCAACTCCTCAGCAAATTTCGATATCCCAGCCCTTTAAAACCTTCGAGCCCAGGACGACACCGACGAATCTCACAACATTTCAAGCAAACGCTCCACTGACGACATTCCAAGCCAGCGATAAATCTAGCATTAGTCCATCGAGTTCAAGCCTAGGGTACACAAAAGATAGTCCCGTATGTTCCAGTTTAGGTCAAAACAGCTCCAGTATTTACAACGAGAAACTCAGTCTGAACGGATCTACAATTGGGCAAACGACACCTCTGGTATATTCTAAAGAAAAACTCTCGAAACCTATGGAGTCTCATCTTCAAGAACTCGCTATTTCGCCTTTTAATCACGCCTACAATCCTGAGAATTTGAGAGATAATAATCACTTAGATAACAATAAAGAATCGAGCGAACTTGATCATGAATTAAGTCCTCAGTGGGAATTCGAGAGTACAATGGAAGCTGCCAACTACACCATTTTGTCTGAGTGGTCGCCAGGTCGTGACTATCTCATCGACGATTTCACGATTTTGGGTTTCCGACCTCAAGATGAAATCACCACGGAATTGTGAATTTACGCTTTCATACAAATTCCTTCCAAATCCCTTCTTCCGAATCATTTCTTCTGAATTCAGCTTTCAGAATTCGAAAAGCGTGTATTATAGTGATTTTAGACTTGCAAATCCCAGTTTCGGGAAATAAACCCTCCACTGTTATTCTTTCCACGACCAGAGATTTGATCTGCAGTATACTGCCGATTCGATTAGATTTAAGCGTTAGCATATCGTATAACATATCTTGGAATCAAGCCCCTAACTTTCAATCTGATCAAGTGTTTAGTACAGTTTCGGGTTTTATTCTATTCCTTTCTTTCGTTGGACAAAAATTCTTCAAATTATTATAAAGAAATTTAAGTAATGTATTTATTATAAGAGGAAATTTAAATTTGGGAACTTCATTCCAGATTGAAAGTGAGGTTGCATTCATCGAATTGTTGCAAGACGGTCGCTTTTTCACGAACCGTTTTTCTGAGAGCTTTACGTAAATATATGAGTCCCTTGACATAAGTGTACAGGAGACCTATATTTAATATACCTAAGATTATACGAGAGTAAAAAGAGTTTGCGATAATACCAAATAAGCCTAAGATTTTTGTATAAAAAGAAAGTGGTCGATTCTTATTTGTCTTATTTTTACGAGTGTGCAGATATCACGTGGTAGCTGAGTTTCCCTCTTTTTTATACATGGAAAAGGACGATCAGTTTCAAATAGAAACGCGGAATCTTCGTTTACACGGGAATGTCTTCGAGAGAAAGAGGAGGAAGTGTTTGATTGTATTTATAATCATTCTGGGTATGACTTTTGTACGCATAGTTTTTGACCATTAGGTCTTTTGTATATAGTATTGTAAATAATGGTTAATATTTTAATATAACTTTCAGCGACTGTCGGATATACGATTAAAATAAACTAGCTGTGAATTCAATCTCGTGTGTTTTATTTAACTGTATTTATGTTTTTTGTGCTTATTTTTTGAGCACTTTGTTTCAACAATTTTACAAAAATTATAGAAATGCATAAAAATTGTAAAATTCATATTGCGAAAAAACCTTGAACATGTTTTCAGATATTAGTTGTGTAAATAAGCCCTACAAATTTAATTAATTTTTCTGAAACTGTCTTTAAGTTATAGTCGCGACAATCTATACATACAAATGTAAATTAAGGGTGTTGGAGCCAAGTTCTAATCTAAAAATTCTATTTCTTCATTTTACTTAAGAGGTTAGTACCAAAGTTTTCACCTTTTTTAAACAAAATTTTTTTATCAAATTAAAATTTATATTACAGATCCTAACTTTTCACACATAATTATAGATATAAAACACTATTACAATTTTTTTTTTAATAATAAATCTGGCTGGTAAGGCTGCCGGAAGTTACCCATTTTAAAAACTGGCGTGCATGATTCAGAAAAAACTATTAGACCGATCGGGCTGAAATTTGGATATGTTATTTTACACATATGTCTTCACCAGTCGCTATTGCATGAACCAAAATAATTGAAAACCGAAAAAAAATAAATACAAAATGGCCGACTTGAAAATTTTTCACCTTCTTTTTAACGTAAATTGTTTAAAAAAAGGGTTAAATATTAATCAATAATTATGATTTTTGTTCATGCCATAACGACATATGTATAAAATAATGTATCCAAATTTCAGCCCGATCGGTCCAATAGTTTTTTCTGAATCATGCACGCCAGGTCGAAAAACGTTGTTTCGAGAAAAACGCATTAAGTTTTTAACTTTATCATAAATTTTGACCTTGAGTTAAATTTTCAAGGTCATTTGCTTCAAACGAGCGCCAAATGCACGTTCGGCGCGTTCAAGATGCTTACGTTGTTTTGCGTTTTTCGATCTGTTCTCGATATTTAAGACCAAAATAACGATTAACCCAACGATTCTACATATATTTATTATAAGAATTTGCACTTTTTAGAAAATCAATTTTTCAAAAATGTTCATTGATACTAACCCCTTAACAAATATTAAATTAGGAATCTTTTCCTTCTGTAGAATTCATCAATTTTTATCTAGAATTTTGTGTACAGAGCGAGAAAATATCTCATTCAAATATTTTTTCAGTAAAATGAAAATATTGAATTTTGAAGTCAGATTTTGAGTTCTCCGTTTTATGGAAAAAGTATCGAAACTAAATATTTTTTTAATCTGTAGGTATACAGTCTTATATTTGAAAAAAGATTAGCGCTACAGGGCGAAAAAATATTTATCTATAATTTTCATTGACTAAAATGGAGAATGGAATTTTGAGCTCAACACTTTGGTCCAATGCCCTTAAGACTAAACAAATGATAATTCTTTGAACGTTAATGTTTACATATACTTTAATTAAGTGCAAGTAAAGTCGACTACCACTTGAAATTACTATTTCCCTTATTGCAATTACCAGTAATATTATTTTCATTCGGGAATTTGAATTTTCTGGAATTTTTCTTTCGATATTATTTCTCAAGCGGAATTTGGTTTTTCGGCAAAAAGATGTTGTCTCATTCAAGTTATCATGATATTTATTATTTCGCACCATTACGTAATTGATGTATCCAGTTTCCTAAAAAAGGTTTTTTTGAACATATTTCAAGGGCAATATATCTAATATGATGATCTGAAAAAATGTCCGGATGTATGTATGTGTGTGTATGTGTGTTACGATCCAGCAATTTCTTGAAAACGCGTAGAGATAAATTGATGAAATTTTGCATAGTTAGTCCACTATATACCTACTTGAATTTTTTACAATGGTTTAACAAAATATTTTATTTTGCAAGTTTTATGTACTTTTATTATTTTTGTAAAATTCATTTTTCCACTATAACTTCTCAAATATTAAAAATTTAAAGCTGAATAATGTTTATTTATAATTTTGAAAGTTAATTTTTCGCTCTATGTTTTCAAATAATCAAAATTTTGCGTTGACGTAAGAAAACTGAATATTCTTTATGTCGAGACGAATCGATTGACGTGTAAGATTAATTCATTTCATTGAAAATTAAGAAAGTTATGGTTAATTGTATTTTTTAAAAAGTAGTTTTTCGACTATAATTTCTGAAATAATTAAAATTTAAAGCTGATGTAAAGGAAATGAAGATTCTTTGTGTCTAGACGAATCGATTCACCTAAAAGATTAATGCATTTTATAAAAAAATAAGCAAGTTATTCTTTATTGTAATTTTCGAAAATGAATTTTTTGAATATAAATTCTCAAGTAATCAAAATTTAATGCTGATGTAAAGAATACTTAATGCTTCCTCTCATTGAATGAGTACAAAAGTTGATACAACTTGACAGCTAGTTAACGAATATAAAGGGATTTTAATATTCCTCATGGCATTTTAAAAGAATTCATGATATTTTTATGGGTTTTTAAAGATTTTGTGAAATTTCAGAGAATTTTGAAGTTTTCAAAAATCTTTAAATATTTTTTTGGATTTGTATGTATTTTAAGGGATTTTAATGTTTTTTGTAGAATTCTGAAGGATTTTAAGAAGCTTATACAAATTTTGAGTAATTTTTATATTTTAAAAATAATTTTAAGAAAATTTAATAGTTCTAATAGAATTTAAGAAACATTCAAGTCACTTAATTTTTAAAAGATTTTTTGAGATTTTTTATTTCAAAATTCATTTCAGAGAATTTGAAAGAACTTGACGAGATTTTTATGATTTGTAAAAGATTTTATAAAATAAGTGTAGAGGATTTCATGGAATTTTAAATATTGTAGTGGAATTTTAAGATCTTTAAAGATGTTTCTAGGAATTTCAAAAGATTTCAGCGAATTTTAAGGGATTTCAATAGGTTTCAAATAATTTTAAGAGATTTTAAACTTCTTCGTGGAATTAAAAAATATTTCAAGGGATTCCGAAAATATTTTATGGAATTTTGAAGGATTGCGGGAAATTTAAAGAACTTTTTAGGAATGTTAAAAGATTTTAAAGTGTTTCGCTGAATTTGAAGTATTTCAAATAATTTTTAGGAATTTAAAAAAAAAATACTGGAAATTGAAGGGATTTCATGAAATATTAATTTTGAAGGGATTTCGTGGAATTTTAAGATGTTTCTACGATTTTCAAGAAATTTAAATTTTAAGAGATTTCCAATTATGTAAATTTTAGAGATTACATATTAAGAATTTTAAGTTTTTTGAAGTGATTTAGCATTTCAAAAGAGTTAAAGTGATATTATAAGAAATTTTCGAAAAATTTCAATAGTATTATTGAAAATTTGTGCGCATTTTTAATAATACGTCTCTGTCAGGGAAATTTGTCTTTAAAAAATTAGTAAAATGAGAATCTTGTGGCCACCCTGATCATTTTTAGATAGTCTTGTTTCAGTGTCAAGATTTTGTTCCTATCAATCATTATGTGCAAGTCATTAATTGGGTAGATTAAAAATGAATTTTATTTGCTTAACTGGAAATCGTGGTGATCATGAATCTACATACTTGGGAAAAATATATCTTATTATTTATTCTTCAACATGTGATAATTCATAATAAAAGAAAGACAACATCAATATTTGGTTATAATTTTGGGAGTTGGTGATCGCCACTGAAGTACAGCATTTAAAGATTTGAAAAAATTTTCAATATATGACCAATTAAATTTGAAAATCGTTGTAAAAATATAGGAGAGACGCCCTTTCGCTGTCAATACTGTCCAAAAGCTTTTACGCGGAAGGACCATCTAGTGAACCACGTCAGACAACACACGGGTGAATCACCGCACAAGTGCCAGTATTGCACTAAATCATTTACGCGGAAGGAACACTTGACAAATCACGTGCGTCAACACACAGGCGAGTCACCACATAAGTGCCACTATTGCAACAAGTCTTTTACCCGCAAGGAGCACTTGACCAATCATGTTCGCATCCATACTGGTGAATCACCACACAGATGTGAATTCTGTCAGAGGACCTTCACCAGGAAAGAACATCTCAATAATCATCTCCGTCAACATACCGGAGATTCTTCACATTGTTGCAATGTTTGCTCCAAGCCATTCACTCGAAAGGTAAACCATTTTTGTGTATCGTTATTATTGACATACTAGGAATATTATATGCGTGCTACAGCGAACGGAAAACATTAAAAAGAGCTTATTTAAAGTCATGTAAGAATTACCCGATCCCTACCTTACCGACATATTTTTCTCTGCAACGCTACGTCTACATTTATTGAGATATCTAATTGAAAATTTCTAAGATTAAAGAAAATATGTTGAGATATGTTTATCTGGTCTTAAATTTTTTATAAATGTCAATATTTAGGACCAGATAAACCTACCTTAATGTGTTTTTGCTTCAATTTTAGAAATTTTCATTTTGATATTTCAATAAATGTAGACGTAGCGTTGCAGAGAGTAAAAGGTGGGTAAGGGGTATTTCAGCATGTAGATACTAAAATACAAATACTAAAAATTTCCATTAATTCCCAGTCCCATATCATATTATTTCTCGAAACTAAAAATTACGCACAATAAAGAGGA
The DNA here is from genome assembly GCA_900474325.1 of Synergus umbraculus. NCBI lineage: Eukaryota > Metazoa > Arthropoda > Insecta > Hymenoptera > Cynipidae > Synergus > Synergus umbraculus. The sequence continues at coordinate 6,113 of UCOK01009311.1, read as the reverse complement.
CAGGGGTAAAAATATTTTGTTATGGATTGTTAGAGAAGGGGGGGGAGGGGTCTTCGTAATTTCAGTACGGTTCCTAAGGTAGGGATCACGTAATTCTTACATCGCCTTATGGCATAAAATTTGTAATATAATGTAGGGACATCAAAAGTTAAAATTTTTAAGGAATTTTAATAGTCCTCATATAATTAAAAAAAAAATTCACGTAATTTTTAAATTTTTACTTATTTTAAGGGATTTTAACATTTTTCGTGGAATTATAAAAGATTTTAAGAAGCTTGTAAAAATTTAAAGATTAGTGAAAATGGAAGGGATCTCATGAAATATTAACAAATTTGAAAGGATTTCGTGGAATTTTAAGATGTTTCTAGGAATTTCAATGAATTTTAAGAGATCTTTTCAAAAGTTGTTGTAAATTCGAGATTTTTACGAGTGTTAAATGTTGTAAAGTAATTTTAAACAAAAGATTGAAAGTGATATTATAAGAAGTTTTTGAAATATTTCAATAGTAATGATTGAAAATTTACACGTATTTTTGTTACTTTTGTCAGGGAAATTTGTCTGAAAGTCAGGGAAAAGTCAGGGAAATTGAGAAAGTGAATCTTGTAGCCACCCTGGAAGGAAATTAATTTGCAACTTTATCATAATGGGGAAGCAAAGTGCTCAACAACTGAGCACAAAAAAAAATATATATATAAAGAGTTAACTCAAAGAGCCGAGATCGAATTCACAGCTAGTTTTTCTTGTTACAGGAACATCTCGTTAATCATATGCGATGTCACACTGGAGAACGTCCCTTCGTGTGCACCGAGTGTGGAAAGAGCTTCCCTCTAAAAGGCAACTTGCTGTTCCATATGCGATCCCACAATAAGGGAAGTAATGCGGAAAGACCTTTCCGCTGCGACCTCTGCCCCAAAGATTTTATGTGCAAAGGTCACTTAGTTTCCCACAGAAGATCTCACTCCGATGAGCGTCCACACAGTTGTCCCGACTGTGGAAAAACCTTCGTTGAGAAGGGAAATATGTTGAGACATTTGAGGAAGCACGCCGCCGAGGGACCACCTACTCAAGTCAGCACCCCCTCGGCAATTCCACAACCTGGAGTATTGCCTGTTCTTGTTGGACATCCACTGGCGCCACCCGCCCCCTCAATCGTTCCACAACCTGTCGTTGTACCCACTCCTCCCGGTGTCCTCACCTCTTACTAAATCAATCCCTAAAAATTTGCAACTTAAATTGAGATTCACATTCGAATATCGATTTTAACAAAAGTTCATCTTTCTCAAAGGCATCAAAGTTCGTTTATTTTTTTGTTCTCGATTTTAAAATAATGACAACGGTTTTATGACCTTAATTCACTCAACTCTTGATATTATTGCCCTTGATTTATTGCATTCACAGAATGCATCAGTTGCCGCTAGTTCCACGGATTTATTGTCAGTAGCGCAGTTTGTTTACGTTTCAGAACTCTTGCTTTACTTCTAAGCCGATTACAGCCATGTCTGAAACGGAAAGTAAATCAAGAATTGAGTGTAATTACGAATATAAACTTTCTTTTTCATTTCTTTATTTTCTTTTATTTTTTTGTATTTTATTATATATTTTTTTTATTTTATTAAAAAAAAATAATAATTTTTAAATGGAAACCAATCCATTCTTAAACTTTTTCGTTTATTGTTCAATTCTACTCAATTAAATTAACCAAAATCTTATTGTTGCCTGCGGCTGGAACTTTGTTTTACAGAAGAGAAAACTATAAAAATTCTGTGAATTTTTCTGACCGCGATAAACTTTCTTTATCGTTTGCTACTTAATCGACTTACGACGTGCAAGTTAAGCCCAATCCATGTAACCAAATATACCAATTGAGAACATCTTCGCTCGAAGCTTTCGTCTTGGTCGAACTTTGTAAGAAACCTTTAAGGGTTAAGGATCCAATGAATATAGAAACAAACTCTTTGTTGAGACTTTAAGACAACAGTGATCGCGCACTGATGACTGATTTTTACGTCAATAGGACTTAGACAAAAATCTTGCACAACTTCTAAGAAATCGGGTTGAAACCTTTACATTTAGGAAATCAAATTTAAGGCCATGTAAGACTTACCCGATCCCTACCTTACCAACATTTTTTTCTGCAACGCTACGTCTACATTTATTGATATCAAATTGAAAATTTCTAAAATTGAAGCTAAAGCATTAAGGTACTTTTATCTGGTCCTAAATATTGACATTTAGAAAAAAAAAATTTTTTTTATTTTTTTATTTCTACAAAAATTTAAGACCAGATAAACATATCTTAACATATTTTCTTTAATTTTAGAAATTTTAAATTTGATATCAATAAATGTAGACGCGTAGTATTTATTGCAGAGAAAAAGTGTCGGTAAGGTAGGGATCGGGTAAGTCTTACATGGCCTTAAGCAGTTTGTTTAAAAAAAAAGACTTGCGTGGGACAAAAATGATGTTGGACAAGATAGATTTTTATATACTGAATATAAAAATGTATCCAAGGCATTGAAACATTGAAGTGAAGATTTTGAGCGGATGAGTTATAGTATAAGCGTCACGTGGATTCACGTGAGAGTCTAATTTTACACTTTTCGATCGTCGTGTAAAGATATTACACGTCTTTAAAAGCTAATAAAACTAAAAAGTCGCGTGTATGTGCGAAGGAATGTAATAAATAAAGAAAAGATTATAATAATGATGCCGAAAAAAGCTCTTTCTTTAAACTATTTTCTATCTAATTCGACGTTATAGTTAGCCTGAGTGCAATAAGCCGCTTTGGCGATTTACCACATCTGGTACCTTGATTCAATTTTGCGTGTCGACCTTGTTGAAATTTTCGGTTTTTCGTAGAATTTATTGACATCTGATTATGTTCTTTATATAAGTTCTTTTAATTCTGTTTTCTTTTATATTTGCACTGTTGAAGCTTGATTTTAAATTGTGGGCATTTAATTATTCTTTCCAAATAAGTTTACACAATAAATTTCGGAATGTATATAATTATATATGAATTATATATAGAATTATTGAATGTTCGAAATTTGGAAATAAGTTTAAAGAGTGCAGATTTTTGTTAATTTCCGCGAAAGACATGAACTTAGCAATACAGGGAAAGACGATGTACGATGTATTTCATATTTAGAGTAAAAAAAAATAATAAAAATAATGTTTGCATATACGATATGCACGAGACACGAATAGTTAAATTCATGTGAGCCTTCCTGCACAAAACTAAAATATATTCATATTTGCTATGTTTCCTCTTATTATGTGCAGGTAGGCATAGCTTGAAATAAGTTTCAAAGAGTCACGAAGTCGTCGTTTTGGCGATATCTGATAAGATTGTGATTCCACACTATTCGGTTATTATAAATATATCTAATATAATAATGTATGATAAATCTATAGATAATTATGAAATAGTCGTGGAGATGATTTTAGATGTGCGTTTCGATATTCGACACCCCCTAGGCGTCTAGATTCATAAATATTAAGTACATTCAAACAGTTAGATAACACTATCCGAAATATGGGGGAGATGATTGGTTTTTCGATATTGAACATTTATTACGTTCGCGAATATGATTGTATACATTGCATACATTCATTGTGACGCTTGTATACATATTATATAGATCGAGACAAGAATTCTTGCAACGTTTAAAGAAAAAAAAGGGGATAAATAAAGTTTATATGAATTATTATTATACCATACGCGAGTAAAATTACGAGTTTGTTTATGCTTTTAAGAGATTTAGTTTTCAAGCTTATTTGATCGGGAAGATCCTTCTGAGTCAAAGCGATTTTTTTTTTTAGAATTTGATATTTGGTAATTAAAATTTTTTAATGGCTTTTAACCATTTGAAGAAAGGCTATACAAGACGCTTTGACTCAGAATGAAGTAGAGCGAGGGACAGATTCAAAATATGATTTACCCTTAGATAGAAGAAGATATGTATAGAATTTTATGCACCACTGTAATATTATGTATCTATTCCAGTTCACAATATACACTGGTGTTATGTTACATGTAAGGAAGGTTGTGTTCTTTCATTGCATAGCCTTAATGTCATTACGTTGTTTATGATTGGAATGATCATTTAAGCGGATAAATTATTTTCAATTCAACACTTACCCATAATTTTGTGCTGGGTCGGGATTATTGAAATGAATGGTGTTGTCAGGGAATTCAGGGAAATACGAGTAGCTGTCGGGGAAAATAGAAATTGGCGTTTATGCTAAGAGGCTGTCCTTAAATTACGTAAGGTTTTTAGGTGGGACGGCCAATTTAAATAATCCCGTTTTTTTTCCACAATTTTTACTTTTTCAAAAAAATAATAGTGGAAATCCGTCCGTGTTCGCATTCTTAACGGATGCCCACTATTATTTTTTTGAAAAAGTAAAAATTGTGGAAAAAAACGGGATTATTTAAATTGGCTTATATGGTAAGTAACACATGCCCTTAAGCATTTTTCTATGCTTTCTTTTTTGAAAATTACTGAAAATCAAATTTATTTATAAAGTAATTTTAAGGGATTTCAATAGGTTTCCAACAATTTTAAGAGCTTTTTAAGCATTTTAAGAGATTTTAAACTTCTTCGCGGAATTTAAAAATATTTTAAAGATTTTTAAGAACTCTAGGGAGTTGTAAGAGATTTAAAATGTTTTCATGAAACTTCGAGGAATTTTAAGGCCATGTAAGACTCACCCGATCCCTACCTTACCGGCATTTTTTTCTCTGCAACGACACTTCTACATTTAGTGAGATATCAAATTGAAAAGGACCCCGCACCAAATGTACAGAAAAAAGCCTTATGATTAAAAATTAAAAAAAAAATTTTTTCTTATATTTTCGAACCTGCAAACTGACAATTAGAAAAAAAAAATGTCCGAATTTCTGACAATTCTCTTCAACACGTGCACGAAAACCATGTATTTTCGAACATGTGAAGCGAGCTGAAAGTTGCTGTTTCCAGAGCAGTGAAAAAAACTGGGAAAAAAACTCCAGCTGGAGGTAAAAAAACTCACGACAGTACTGCCTCTGGCGGATAATCTTGTAGTCGCACTATTTTAACCTCTGGACACAGCAACTTTCCGCTCGCTTTACACGCTCTCAAAAACGTGGTTTCGTGCACTTTTTGAAGAAAATGTCGTATGCAACTAGGGATATAGGCGTTTTTGTCGAGCTCAAGCATTAAAGTACGTTTATCTGGTCCGAAATATTGACATTCATAAAAAAAAAAATTTTCGAAAATTTTATTTTTACAAAAATGTAAGACCAGATAAACATATCTTAGCATATTTTCTTTAATTTTACAAATTTTCAATTTGATATCTCAATAAACGTCGACGTAGCATTGCAGAGAAAAAATGTCGGTAAGGTAGGGATCAAGTAAGTCTTACATGGCCTTAATAGAACCAAGGATATTAGTACCTAGATGCGGCATAGGGATTAGTTCATGCACATACTTGTAGGTGGCTCACAAGTCGAGTTTGTGCATAGTGCATATATATACAATATACGTAGCTACTATTACAGCTTTCGCCAGCACATTCCTGTAGAGGCGCTGTAAGCCGCCCTATTTTAATGGCGCCAAGTCCTAGTTTTTTGAAATTCATATTTTTAATAATCTGATTTTCTTCGAAACATTAGTGAAAATATAATAAGGACATAAAAAAAAGAGGTTATTTAAGGGCATGTGATACTTTACCATAAGAGCAATTTAGTTTACCCAATTATACGTTCATAATAATAAATATTTTTAGCGAATAAGAGTCAATAAACATTCCTCTCATGTACACGAAGGTTTGTTGACTATTATTAGCTAAAAATATTTATTATTATGAATGTATAATTGGTTAAACTAAATTGCTCTTATGGTAAAGTGTTACATGCCCTTAACTTACTGAAAATTGTTATGTTGTATCAGTTTTTAAAATTTACAAATTTAGAAACTGTGGTTTAGAAATGAAAAAATTCTCATTATTCTATATAATTTAAATTAATATATTATAAAAATATTATTTTTAAATTTAAATTAAATTAATTAATTTTTTTATTTTCGAATTTTCTGAATCACAATTTAACGAGTCATATACAAAAC
>UCOK01009301.1:30832-54659 GCA_900474325.1 Synergus umbraculus | reverse complement strand
TTAGGGACACATTAAGGTTGAAAAATTACTGATGGTATCCTTCGTTCAACTACTACATCCAAAGTTATACCAAGTTTTACAAATATCCTTAAATCTGCAAATTTTCAACTTTTTTTCGGTCAACATTATCACTTCGAAAAATTTTTTTTTATCAATAGCCACTAATTTTATGTCATAGAGAATATTTTGCAGTTTCGAAAACCCTGCTTCCGTTTTCTGTACGATAATTTGTTCCCAAGCAATTGATGGTCAAAGTTAAAATTGACTTTTCTGCTTTGATCAACGATTACTCTGCACCAAATCATCGTGCAGAGCTCACCATTGGCTCAAAGTAAAGCTGATTAAATTCTCTAAAAGAAATTTGTAGTCACATGACAAAAAAAATTTTTTGAAGCCCACAGACTATTTTTAAGACGAGCAAAAATTTAGAAAAATTGTTTTTCCTTAGTTTTTCGATGATTACTGAAAAACCGCGAGCGTTAAAAAATTTTTCAGTCCAGATCTGAAAAGAAGACACCTAGAGCTACAATTTGCTTTTTTTTATTTTCTGTACGACCATGTTTCACCGAGTTATCCCATGTTGAAAATCACCCAAAAATTTGGAACTTTTTTTATATCCTTTAATTTTTGTGATTAGTGTATTGCAGCACCTAGAACTTTAATATTGTAGCACCCTAATTCTAACTGTTACCTTAATATTTGTGATAAATTTAAACAATTGCGAAAATAATAACCTGATTGTTTTAAACAAATCATCATAAAACTACAATAAGTAAAGCGTTTTAAATAAATTTAACTAATCATTATAAAAGGTAAATTTTATAAGAGGAACGTTCTAAGGACGTCTTAAAAACGTCTTAAGGACGTTCTGCACCTCTCATGCACAATTCGTCCAGTATAATTAAAAAAATATTTAATTATACAAATTTTATTTACAAAAAGGTGTAGAACGTCCGTAAGACGTTTTAGAATATGACGTCTAGGGAACAGTCTCTTACCATAATTTTAACGTGCACACCGAGAAAAATATTTTCTTCCTTTAAGAGGATTCTCCTCTTATTCTAATGCAAGTTTTCCTCTACAATATGGTGTATAAAGCTTTCCTCTTAATTTTAGAGGAGGATTATTCTCTTCTATAGAAAGTATTGTTCTCAAATAAAAAGGAATCCTCTTAAAAGTAGAGGAAAATAATCTAATTCATAGAGGAAAATACTCACTTTTGAGAGGATTCCATTAAATGAATTTTCCTCTTAAACGAAGAAACTATTTTTATCGGTGCAATATAACGTTATCACAATTTTTTTTATCGTCATGAAGGAGTCTTAAAGACGTGTTTAGAAAGTCTGAAACCTGAGAACATTATTGTATGAATGAAAAGGACGTTCTTTTACCGAGCCTAGCGAAACGATCTACGAATTGATCGCTCTTCCCTGTAAATTTCGCGCCAGGGGCGGTAAGTAACACTGCCATAATTGTCTCTGAATGCCATATTAATTGATCTCACTTCTAACCCATTCATCCTACGACGAAAAAATCTCACTTGAATGAAAACAGATGTCAGTGCTAAGATTACCCAAAAAATGGTGAGCGTCATCTCTGAAAAAAGCAGACGATTCGATATGTTAGTCAGAAAAATAAAATGGTTCTGTAATTTTGTTTAAGGGCATATGATACTTTACCACCCTATTGGAAATAAAAAGATATAAAGTCTATCTATTTGAATTTTTTTCAATCTTCAAGATTGAAATAGAAAGGAAAAATTAATCCAAATGTTTCCATCCCTGTCCATGCCAATCTATTTCTATCTCTTTCTTACTCTATAAGAAACTCTTTCCTTTTCAATCTCAATATTTCTATCGTTATGTATTCTTCAACTATTTTTGCCAATAATTTCCTATTCTCCGTCTATCCACGCCAATCTTTCTTTATTCTCCGTCTATCCACACTAATCTTTTTATATCCCTTTCGCAATCTATTGCAGCGCCTATATTTCTCAACCCCTACTTTCCTATTCATGTCTATTTCTGGTCTGATTATTTGAATTCTTATACTTATCTCTTTTACACGCTTATCCTTTTCAATTTCTACTAATCTAACTACATATATCTATCCTTGTAAAATCATTTCAATCCTTTTCTATCTCTCATTAAGTTCACTACCAAGTCTATCCATTTCAATATTTACCATTCAATTCATCTCTATCCTTGTATAGTCATTTTAATCCTTTCCTATCTCTCTTTAAGTGTATTACCAAGTCTATCCTTTTCAATTACTACCTTCCTATCTATGTCTATTCTTAATCTAATCTATTGTATTCTAATCCTTTTCTATCGTTTCCATAATCTCCTAGGAAGCCTATCCTTTCCAATTCATAATTGTATATTCACATTTATCCAAGTATAATAATTCCAATCCTTCTCTATCTCTCTTGAAGTATACTACCAAGTCTATCCATTTCAATCTTTACTTTTACTATCCATTTCTATCCTTTTATTGCCTGTTCAATCCTTTCCTATCCCCCTTTAAGTATATTACGAAACCTATCCTTTTCAATCACTATATTTGTATTCATTTCTATCCTTAATTTAATCATCTCAATCCTTTTCTATCCTTTTTACAATCTACTAGGAAGCCTATCCTGTCCAATCCATAATTTTATATCCACATCTATCCATGTACAATAATTGCAATCCTTCTCTATCTCTCTTGAAGTATACTATCAAGTCTATCCATTTCAATCTTTATCTTTCCATCCATATTTATCTTTGTTGGATCACTTTAATACTTCTTTATCTATCTCGAAGTATAATACAAAAAAAAACCCATTTGCTAATACACTTCAAGAGAGATAGAAAATGATTCAAATGATTGTACAAGGATAGATATGGATAGATTAGTAGAGATTGAAAAGGATAAGCATACAAAAGAGATAAGTAAGTATTCAAATGATTAGAGGAAGGATAGGCATGGATAGGAAAGTAGGGATTAAGAAATATAGGCGCTGCAATAGATTGCGAAAGGGATATAAAAAGATTGGTATGGATAGACGGAGAATAAAGAAAGATTGGCGTAGATTTATGGAGGATAGGAAATTATTGGCGAAGACAGACGAAGGATATAGAAATATAGAAATATTGAGATTCAAAAGAAAAGAGATTATTGTAGATTAAGAAAAAGATAGAAATAGATTGGCATGGAAAGGGATGGAGAAAGTTGGATTAATTTTTCCTTTCTATTTCAATCCTGACGATTGAAAAAGATTCAAATAGTTAGACTTTCTATCTTTTTACTTCCAATAGGGTTATTGACTCTTAATAGCTAAAAATATTTATTAATATAAATGTATAATTAGTTTAACTAATTATCTCTTATGGTAAAGTATCACATGCCCTTAAAATTGATTTTAATTATTGGAAAACACTGCTAAAGTTTACAATAGGAATTCCATCTGACTGAATCCGAACCAATTCGAACTCTCTATCCACGCCAATTTGGTTCAATTCGAAGCAAATTTTTTAATTCGACATCCAATAAAAATATAGTAATACTTTTTGAAAATTTCTTCGAATTAAAAAATCGGTTTGATTTGGATGGATTTTAAATTAAAATTTGCCTCTCGAATTGATTCGAATGTATTGAATTCAATTGAGGCGGATTTAATCAGAATGACAGCTTGCTTCGAATTGTATCGGATTGATAATTCAAAATGCTTATGATTGATTCAGATTGAATCAGATTGATGAATCCGAAGAGAGCTTTCATTTGGATTTAATTCGAACCAATTCGAATTGTGAGATTGATTGGAATGGAAAATTTACTTCGAGTTATCCCGGATTGTTACGGATTGAGAATTTAAGATGATTGTCATATTTGCTTCGGCTAAATTCGAATTGATTCAAATTGACTCCAAACATATGTACCATGTTCTCTTAAATTTTTAAGGTTTCTTTAATATTTTTCTTTTTTATTTGAAGTCTTTTAAATTCTGTTAAATTCATTTAACATGTTTACTATTATTTAATTTATACGAGATTATGTAAATCAAAGTAGTGATGGGGTCCTTTGGATGGTAAAAATGTTTTAAAATATTTAAAATATATAAAAATACTAAAAAATCAGTATAAATTTTTCGAAATTATCTTTTTTCAAATTTTTTACCTGCAGTTCCATAAGGAGGAGCGATGATGGCAACATTAAAATTGGGAACGGTGATTCTTCTCACGATATTTATAATGATGTACTTCAAAGTTGAGACCAGGTAATAATCGAATGCTACGATCATAAGATAAGAGCCAAGAACTGCACAGGAGATAATACTAGACATACATGATGTAATATAGATTAACGTAAATATCAAAAACGTTAGAGAGCAGAAAAGTCCCCAGAAGAAGGAGCCATTCTCCAAGGGTAAAGTTCTATCTGAAAAAGTCATAACATTTATTTAGAAAAGAGTTGTAAATTAAGATTTAAAAAAATTGAATTCGAATTGTAAATATTTAGAACCAAATAGATATTTATTGGTTCATTTTATTTACTTTTTTTTACTAATTTGCATACATACCTGGCAATTTGTAGTAGAAAATACAAGAGCAGAAAAATGCCAAGAATAAAGTTGGAAAAAGTCTTGAAGCTTCGTCACATAAACAACATATCACTAGTTTCCAAAGAGAGGCAGTTACTAAACCCGCCCCAATGGCAATCCACATAGAACCTTCAGCAAAAAAATTATGGACATTAATTGAATAATTTAAATAATTTAATTATTAAATTAATTAATATCCTTATTATATTAAAGTTGTTAGAGCCAAGTTCTAATCTAAACATTCGATTTTTTCAATTTACTCAATAAATATTAAATTTGAAATTTTTTTCCTCTGTAGAATTAATCAATATTTCACTAAAATTATGCATATAGAGCGAAAAAATATTTAATTCAAATAGTTTTAAAGTAAAATGAAAATTCGTTCGTTTTATGCAAAAAGCATCGAAATTAAATATTTTTTCGCTCTGTACGCAGTCATATATTTGAAAAAAGATTAGCGCTACAGAGCAAACAAATATTTATCTATAATTTTCGTTGAGTAAAATGGAGAAAGAATTTTGAGTTTAACACTTGGGTCCAACGCCCTCCTTAAAGGTATTGGATTTAGAAATTTTTAGGTAGATCTTTTTTTCTCCGTAGTTAGATATATATACTTATTTTCAAAATAGAAATTTGTGTTTTGAGCGAAAAAATGTATAATTTTAATACTTTTTCTGTAAAATGAAACAGAGTAAAATGACAGTGCGAAAAGAACTTAATAATTGTTAATCTACATGAGAAGATTTAAGGGTGTTGGAGCCAAGTTCTATATCTAAAACTTCCATTTCTTCATTATACTCAACAAATATTAAAAATGAAATTTTTTCGCTTTGTAAAATGAATCAATTTTTAAGTAGAATTATGCGTACAGAGCGAGATCATCATTAAGGCCATGTGTTCCTATTACCTTATCGATATTTTGTTCTCTATACATTTCCATTTTAAAATTTAGTGAGGTAACGAATTGATATCTTTGCCTTGAAAGTTTCTAGAATTAAAATAAAAAAATTAAGGTACTTTTATCTGAACCTAAATGTTTATATTTAGAAAAAAAATACATACATAATTTCTATTTTACTAAAAATTTAGGACCAGCTAAACGTATACATTCTTGCTTTTAATTTAATTTAATCAATTTTCAACTTGATATCTCAGTAAATGTGGAAATGTTATTGCGGAGAAAAAATGCTAATATATGACCTTAAAAGATTCACAATATTTATAAAAATAAAAGAGACTTTATTTTTAGAGTGTAAAAACTAAAAATATTTTTAAATGTATACTTACTTGCTGGAGTGTGTGTGCCTGCAGATATAGCACAAATGTATCCAACTAGTCCACCTCCTAAACAAGAGATGATGAAATCAGCTACATTAGGTGTGAGATGTCCTGCAAAGAGCAGGTATACCCCCAGAAATAAGATAAATACACACGTCGTCTTTGAAACTGCATCAGCTGTAAATTATGTATATAATTAATTTCATAAATTATCTGATTTCTAACTTATGACGTCATGCCAAGAGCGAATTATAAATTTTTAATTTTAAATGTTTACCCGATCCCTACTTTACCGACATTTTTTCTCTGCAACACTACGTCTACATTTATTAAGATATTAAATTAAAAATTTCTAAAATTGCAGCTAAAGCATTAAGGTATGTTTATATGGTCTTAGCTTCAATTTTAGAAATTTTTAATTTGATATCTCAGTAACTGCAGACGTAGCATTGCAGAGAAAAAAATGTCAGTAAGGTAGAGAAGCCAAAATGCAGGACATATTCCATCGACTTTAAGTTTGTTTCAGGTTTTTTTCTTACATAACATTGAACATCCATCTATCTCCAAAGTATTGCAAGCGTAAGAGAAATTTGGAACATATGCTGCGGATTTATTTTTATATGTTGCCACCATCGCATATGTAGATCCAATGCCCGAATATGCACTGTAAACTCTTCTCAATGAAGGTCCCATGGCTGGGGCCGGAATCTGTAATTTCATTTATTTGTTTTTGTATAGCTTTTGAGAAAAGTTCGGCTCACAGATCTTCGATTCAAGTTTTAATGTCAAGATTCGATTTCTTCATTTTACTTGAGGTCATTGAGTACTGAGCCAAGAAATGAAAAAAGTAGAATGTCTCAAATATCCACCTTACTTCTGTTTCATGGTAAATTCCCAAAAATACACTTTTTTACGGCTTCATTAATCGAGATCAGTTTCTCGATGGCAACCCTGCTTTCGGATAAATTTGAGATTGGTTTTGGATAAATTAATTCGAACAGATTTGCAATTTAGACGGAATCTTTACGCAGATTATCTGGTTTCATCCGCTTTCTATCTGGGAGATAAAATTTTGCTTTGTAGAGCCTATCTATACTCATTTTGTTAATAAAAATTATGTTTACAGAGCGAAAAAATATCTACTTTTAGTACACTGCGTAAAATGAAACAATTTTGAGATTAAATTTCGTATTCCGCGTCTTATGTAAAAAGTGTCAACAGTAAACACTTTCTCGGTCTATAGATAAACTCTTATCTCGAAAGTGAGTGCAAAAATATCTAATTGTAATATTTGTCAAGCAAAATGAAGAAATCGAATTTAGAGTTTATAACTTAGATTTAACTTCCCTAAGGTCATGTAAGACTTACTCGATCCCTACTTTACCGACACTTTTTTTTTCTGCAACGATACTTCTACATTTATTGAGATATCAGATTGAAAATTTCTAAAATTGAAGCTAAAGCATTAAGTTACGTTTATCTGGTCCTAAATATTTACATTTATAAAAAAATTTTTTTCTAAAACTTTTCACATATTTTTACAAAAATTTAAGATTAGATAAACATACTTTAGCATATTTTCTTTAATTTTAGAAATTTTCAATTTGATATTTCAATAAATGTAGACGTAGCGTTGCAGAGAAAAAAATGTCGGTAAGGTAGGGATCGGGTATTACATGGCCTTAAATGCTACTAATGTTAGCTCAACAATAAAAGTTACAATAAACGACAAATTAAAGCTATTCTGGTTGTCGTATTTGGATATAAAATTTCTTGAAAAGAATTTTTTTTTAATACAGCTTACATTTTGGGCATTTTTTATGATATCTTCAGGCGTCAACATTTTTTCAATTGCCGAGAAATAACTTTCAGCGCTATAATCTTGTGCAGGCAAGTATAAACGGTAAGCCTCGTGCTTGATTAAACTTTTGTTACAAGTTCTTTTCTTGTCTTCTGGACTTGAAGATGGCTCTGCATCAACTATAACAATAGCGTCATTAAAGACGAGCTTTTGAAATGGAGAAATCTCTAGATCAAACTCCATGTTACAGCCTCCAGGAATCGGTGCTGAAAATATACATACTTGTAGACAAACAATTAAAGTTTGAAAATATTTGAATATATTGTTTGCACTCGAGATTTTGAAGGCACAAAAGAGTGAAGAGTGAAGGACAGAGAGCAACCCCTATTGGAAGTAAAAAGATAGAAATTTTATCTATTTGAATCTTTTTCAATCTTCAGGATTGAAAAATATTTCTATCTCTGTTTTAATCTACAATAATCTCTTTCCTTTTTAATCTCAATATTTCTATCTTTCTGCATCCTTCATCTATCTTCGCCAATCTTTCTTTATTCTCGGCCTATCAACACTAATCTATTTATATCCCTTTCCCAACCTATTGCATCGTTTATTTCTTTTTCAATCTCTACTTTCCCATCCATGTCTATCCCTGGTCTAATCTCTTTTTCAAACTCTACTAATCTATCCATATCTATCCTTGTATAATCATTTCAATCTTTTTCTATCTCTCCCCAGTTGAAAAAGTGGACGTATAAAAGTACGTGCAAAAAGACACATAAAAGTACGTCCAAAAGGACGTATAAAAGTTCATGCAAAAGGATGTACCAAAGTACGTACAAAAGTAAGTACTAAATTGGGATACATAATGACATACTTTAGTGCGTCCTTTTGTACGTCCTTTTGTACGTCGTCATTTTTTATTTTTAAAAAACACAGTGTGTTCATTAGACAAATAGCATAATTTTATTATTACTTATTTATTTAAAACGGTTTTTGTTAAATAAAACACCGGACCCCTAAAGGTTTAAAACATTTTTTATTTTAAAATTTTAAAATTAACGCATAAAAATTAGAGAACCAACGGGATCGCTAAACCATAATTTAAAACAAGAATCTATGTGCGCTTATTATCGGTGCGAAGATAATATATCTTTTTTGATAAGTACTGCCAAACTTTTCTCATCCTCGCAGCTCTAGCTTTGCCAGTTACTTTGGCAGCGGTAATCTTTTCGTAAAGACAATCTGTAACATTTGTATCTTATCGACATTCCACTAAAAATTTAAAAATTTGTGCCCTATTTTGGTATAGTCTCTTAATTAAAATTTTTTTTCTTACCTTTTAATAACTGGTATTTTTTTGGCGTTAATTCTGTTCGAAGAGAATTTGGAGACAAATTTCCAGCGTCTTTATTGGCTCGCCCTACGTTTAAACATTTTGTTTTTAATACTTCTCTGCCCCAAATAATTTCAGCCAAATCCCTTACAAATCGTGAATCATTTTTGGCCAGTATTGTTTCCCAAATATCTATGTGGACCGATATATTTTCCCCAAGGTGCACCTGTAATTTTCGAAGAAGAAACACTTAGAAATTTCTAATAGACATATTTATAAACATATACAAGAGCTTTTCAACTTTTTTTGACATCGAAAAATATCAAGATATTTATCAATGTATTCCATAGTTTAGATATACCTAAAATGAAACTTTTCCTTGCTAAAACTTTTTCTTGTAAACTTTGTTAGCATCCACTTTTTGATATAAATATCATATTTTTCTATTTGAATCATTTCATTTTTATTCTTTTACTTTAAATCTAAGAAAAAAAATTCACAGAACATGTTCTGAATAATATGCTCAAAAATAACAGCCTTTATATATGTTGAATAGATATTTAAAACAGATTTCGACTAAAATAGAATATTAGCAGACATTTTATCAAGTGACACACATATTTACCATATCATCGTCTCTGTTAATTTGATTTTGTACACTAGATCGTCTTTCATTTGATGTTGGTAGGTGTGGAGAAAAAAGTTGCCTTGAAACTCTTCTCCCTGTGGATGACCCTGCTTGAATCCTCGAGCTACCAGCGCTGTAGTTGATAGCTAACAAAAAGTATTTATTCTAATCTTGAATGGAATATGGCATACGTCAAAGTATAAAATAATATTTAAAAATCTAAGCATAAAATATTCCATGCATCATAACTCTCAAGAAACGTGTTTTATATAAAATTTGTGTGAAATTTATATGCTTACAATTATTTGAATAATCGAGCTCATCTTCTGAATTTGGCAAGATTACCGTATCACTCGAGTTAGTTCTTTGTTGTAAGAGAGGTGAATTTGAGCCAGCTGAAAAAGTAAAGTAGGATGCAAAATAATGAAAAATAAAGAAAGTTACATTCTTTTATAATAAAAAATATGTAACGTTTAAATTTAAAATTATTTTTTAATATTCATAAAACTTACTCTGCAATATTACTTGATCAGGAATCGTACCTTCTTCCTCCTGTGGACTATTATCAACATCAAATCCTTCACCCTCATTTCGTTCATGTGCACTTTCCTGAGTCGGACTGGTTAAAACTTTGACGAGATGCCATTAACGTCGCATGCTTTTCTAAAATCTTTTCATTTCCGTCTTTTGTAGCTTCAACCGTCGGAAGTTTATTTTTTTTTTGCAAGGTTTCTACATTAGGTTAAGCCTTTTTTGAGAAGTCCTTTGCCAAGTCCCTGTCCGAGCAAAAAAGGCACAAAACTTCACTCCAAGGATGCGTCACTCACTCAGAAAAATTTTCCGAATCTCGCTATGCACTTCAAAGCTCAAGCACTTACGAAAATCGTGTAAAAAAAGAAGTTTTATAAATCGCGTACTACACATGTGCTAGTTACTTGAATAGTTACTGGACGTGTCAGCTGTTTCGCAGGGTCGCTAATTTACCATTATATATACCATTATATTTACCATTAGACTAATGGTAAATTGGCGACCCTGCGAAACAGCTGACAGGTCCAGTAACTATTCAAGTAACTAGCACATGTGTAGTACGCGATTTATAAAACTTCTTTTTTTACACGATTTTCGTAAGTGCTCGGACTTTGAAGTGCATAGCGAGATTCGGAAAATTTTTCTGAGTGAGTGAAGCACCCTTGGAGAGAAGTTTTGTGCCTTTTTTGCTCGGACAGGGACTTGGCAAAATGTAAGTACTGTTTACCCGCACCCCTCAACCCGTGTCTCATCACTTATAAAAATTCACTTCTTAGCCAAACAAATTTCTTTTTGCAGAAAATAAGCAGATAGCCCCTGTCGTACAACCAAAAGATTGTCGATAAAAAAAACGACACTTCAAACACATCATTTTTGCGACCTCAAACACCGCGTATTGCTAAGATGTGGACACAATGGCGGATTTGAGTAAAGTCTACATTAATTTTAAATGGTTTGAAAATGCTCCAACACCGTTAAAATAATATATCAATTAGAATTATTAAGAATAAAAAGTATCAATTGCATCTCAAACTGTTGAGAATCTTATATACATGGAAAAAATATATAGATGGAAAAAATCTTCATTGATAAACAGAGACGCTTTTATACTAATTCTTTTTACAAGTTTATTAATTTTTTTACCGAATCTAATTTAAAGCACGCCTCTACACAAGTTCTTTTTTAATTAGTTTTCAAATGCTTTAAAACAAAACTTTAAAGGATGTTAATTGTGGTAAACATTACGTTTTATTTATTATTATAGGTTACTTCGAGGGTGGTGATTCGTGAGATGTTTTTAAAATTAAGGATAATTCTTAATATTGAAATTCATAATTTTTAAATGTTCAATAATGTGAATTTAAAATTCTTTATTTGTTATTCTTTCCTTTTTAAATTGTTAATTTTTGGTAACAAATTTAAAAATTAATTATTATAATATACCTTCAAAACCCTTTTTTTATCAAGCTTTATTAAGAGTGAAGGCAGTATAAAGCTTATGCGAATAAAAAATGATCAAATTTGGGCGTTACAATTTTCAGAATTAGATATAACTGCAAATAATATTAGCGAGGTTATAACGCAGTGAGACACGATTTAATTATACAAGAGAATAGCTTTATTATGACCGTGTAGTGTGAACATTGCAGAGCAACTTTAGCAACGAACTTGGTGTGTCAGGAGTGTAATAGTATGTGTGAACGAAACATAAGTAGTGGGGGGTTAAAGGCAGTAGCGCCAACTAAAGAAATAAACATAAAGTTAGAGATAATTGTACATCTAACAAATAATTTTTGGTTTAGACAAAGATATTTTTTAGAAATCAAATTCCCGGTTTGCCTGTTTATGTTTCTCATAATAATAAAAATAAATAAAAATTTAAAAAAACTTACTTCCTTTTTTTTGGATTTTGATATAGCCTGCGCTGATTAGGAGCCTGATGTTTCAGACCTGATACGCTAAAACTCATGTTCCTTTTGTTGGGATACTTAACCCGAGTCATCTTTTTTTGAGCTTCTATATCAGCTTCGTTTGCTATAATTTTTATTTCAAAATTTATTAAAATTTTTATTTTTATAAATAATATTATTAAGGCAGTATTCTACTACAAAACACCTCAATTAGCGGGTGGGAAAACGGTGGGATAAAAATCTCAAAAAGTACTGGACCGATTCTTATAAAATTTAAACCATATTTTTTGTACACATATAAGAACATCTAGTAGCAAACTTTTTGGTTGGCATGCAAAAATAACAAAATGGCGGCTAAAAAAAATTCGTTATTTTTTTCATTTTTTGTAAAAAAAATATAGTTAGAATTAAAATTTAAACAAAATTTTGCTACCAGATGTTCTTATATATGTAAAAAAATATGTGGTTTAAATTTTATAAGAATCGGTCCAGTAATTTTTGTGATTTTTTTAATTTGTAGTAAAAAATTTGTAGTAAAAACGTGGTTTCGATAAAAACGCGTTTGGAGTTTTTTTAACTGAAAAATTATTTTAAAAAATGACTTACTCTTAATCAGCACATCGTATAAAACACCTTCAGATAGTATAAAATACCATATAAAACAACTTCGAAAATTTCAAAGTAGTATACTGCCTTAAAAAGCAGTCCTTTCTTCCAGATCAATTATAGAAAACAAGTAAGAAGAATAAGGTTATACTTACTTCCAAGCCACCATACTTTCACTCTTTGTTGTTTGTTAAAGTCTTTCTTATTTTTAGGAAAGAATCCTGGAATTGTTGACGCACTGGCACAATTTTTTCCAAGCCATTTACAAATAAAATGTAAGCGTATTCAACACGCGTCGCATTCTGATCGATTTCAGACATTATTATAAACACAATACCTGACAACAAAGAAATACCGAAGAAAAAGGAAAATACTTCGATTACTTATATTGATTCCGTATCTCGCATTTACCAGCGTGCTAATGCGTATTGAGCTGTTGCGCTTGCGTTAGAAAGGCATGAGAGGAACACGATGCGACATACGTATTCTAGCTATGGTGAATTTACCGGCCGGCTCATTATTCATAGTTTGTTATTATCACACGTGACCACAATTTTAGCTCGCGTGCTTAGAGAATAACGGTAAAATTTTAAAATAAACAGCCAATTACAAAACACCTTTAGATTTCTGTCTTTTTAAAGGTATTCTGTCATTGGCTGCCCGATTTTTAGTCCTACCACATGCTAGCAGAGGTGCCACTGTCGTTACCGTTTGTGTATATGCAGGATTTATGTATTGTACAATTTGAATGAACAGTGATCAGTGATTGCGTCGACATTTCGCGTTGCTTATTATGTAAAAATCAGTGATTAGTGTAAACATTGTGAGAAAGGTTAGTGACTATACTACATCAGTCAAATCAATACGTGAGTACATCATTTATAGGTACGCTTTAATATTTTCAATAAAATAAGTGTTAAATTGTGTACTTGTGAAAAACCTAACCTAGCTATACTGGAGAATTTCGACTATAATTCTGTCAAATATATTGATCATTTTCATGAAGTATTTTAAATTGAAATTTTTGAAGGAGAATTTCGACTAATTCTTTGAAATATAATGATAATTTCCGATTGGAATTATAAATTAAGAAGTTTGAAACTGAAATTTATTTAATAGGTTTAGATTGGGAAATTTTTAATTGAAATTTTATATTGAAATTTAATTTAGAGATATGAAATTTAGAATAAGTATACGCGGAGAAAAATGGAAGTCAGCGTTTTATTAAAATTTACACAAATTCTGTAAACAAAACTTTTATATAAGACAGAGTCCAAAAATTCGGTAATCATTACTGATCTGTTTAGGAATGATTACCGAATTTTTGGACTCTGTCTTATAATAAAAGTTTTGTTTACAGAATTTGTGTAAATATTACTAAACCGCTGACTTCCATTTTTCTCCTTGTAATTCAATTCTCTCCTTAACGATTAGAATGAAACTCCATGAACTAATTTCATAGATTTTTAAAATAAAATCACAAAAACTAAATAGTCTAAATAAAAAGAGAAAAAAGGAAGAAGAAAGTTAAATTCCCTTTCTTATTCTTTAAAAATTAAAGTGTTCTATTTAAATGACTAATGAAAAATATCTGTGAAATTTCTAGATTCTTATCACAAAAAAAAATCAATTTTGAATACAAACGTTAAAAATTATATAATTTCAAATTAATCCTCTTTGAAATAGAATAAATCTAAATTGAATCTTTCCAAATTACAAAGTTTTATTTCCATAGCCTTATTGTTTGATTAATTTTCAATTGAGATGTGTATTGTTAAACAATAAATTTTAAAGAGATTCAAATTAAAATAAGACTTAAATAATAAAAGATAGCATATAAATTTTCTTATAAAAATCGTTAGACACCCTAAGGTGTGTTTTTGTTATCGTGAAGATATATTCTTATGATTTTTCGATTCCAAATAATACTACAAAGTGTATTGAACAGTGAATTTTTATACATTTGCACTGATAAATTTGGATTCCATATACCGAATTGAAAATCATGGCCAGTCCTGAGCGTAGCAATCAGACTCGTCAACGATATAAAAGGTACTTGCAGCCTAATTCAGAAGAACCTATCCCTTCTTCAACATGGCACAGAAACAAAAAAGCTCGAGAAAAAGAAGTATGTATACAGTAAGATGATTCATTTTATACTGTCTTAAACATTGCTTGGTTAAAAAATGTTTGAACTTTTTTTTTTTAATTTTATTTCTTTTAGGCTCTCCTGCTTTCAAGTGAAATAGAAAACGCCAGTGGAGGGAACATCAGTGGGAATGAAAATCAACCGGTTTCCGAGATATGCACAATGAAAGAAAAGAGTGAGAATGTAATTTCTTCTGAAACCCCCTTTCCAAGAATCTTTGGAGTGAAGACTTGTATTGTGGAAAATACTAATGCGAGTACTTCAGATGTTCTACTTAAATCAAACGAAAGGGATAAGCTTTGTGAGGAATATTTTCAGACTAATGAAGATATCACCTATGATACTATGGATTTGATGAAGGTAAATGTTAATATGTTTGTAAATTTTACTCCTCAATTTAAGTATCGAAACTTTCATATAAATTCGATATTAATTTATGAAAAATTTTTGCAGACTAGTGTTACTGATGAATGTGCTGGCGAAGAAGGAACTGATTTTGTTTATAATGTTATCCAGTCATTAGTCGAAAACACTGACCAAATTGAAAATCAAGCAACTGAATACTCAGAGGTAATTTAAATCATCAGTTAGTTTAATTCATATAATTTCGTCAAGAAGTAATTATATTTATGAATCTTGTTTAAATCTTATTTCTCCTAATTCTTTTGAAAATGTTTAGGGGAGTGAAATCATTTGAATATAATTGATCAATTTCGGAAAAAATGCAAACCCTTTTTCAAATTATTGTTCAAAATTAATAAAAATTGCTCATATTAAATCGTATAATTTTCAAATTGGAAAATTTTAAACATTAATTATTGAATACTGTAAAAATTTATATATTTCGAAAAAGCAAACAAAACTTGTTTTCAAATTATTATTAATAATTAATTATAATTGGTCACTTTAAATTTTTTAATTTTAATAGTACGTATTTAAAGATGGTAAAAATTACAATTTAATTATTAATAATAATTAATTCCTGTTATACTATCAATGTTTAGAAAAAAATTTTTATCATTTTTTCAAAATTGTTAAACTTTTTTATCAATATATGTTCCAGAATGAAAACAAAGCTGATGATTACTTCTTTGACGCGATAGATGATGAGAACGTTTTTAATGATATTGTTGAAGATGCGGCGGAAAAAGCCGACACTCCAACTCAAATGTCTTTTGCTTCTCTAGAGGAAATGATGGAAAGCGAAAACTTTAACGAGCCACTAAAAATCCCAATCAACAAAAGTATCGCTGAAATAATAATTATGATCTTCGCCGAACCTATTTTGCCGAACAGCAGGTATCTTATCGATAAACTCTTCTATCCGAAATATTGTACTAAACTACACGCAACGTGTATAAAATGCGGGAGTTATATAGGTATATTTGAACGCAAAGATCTTTTTGTGAAATGTAAGTTTTGTCAAACTAATATTGATGTTAAAAACTACGTCTACAAAGATTTTTTTGTGACCATGGATGCTTCAAAGCCCATTTCAAAACTAATAGAATCAAATAGCAAATATTATGAGTACATTATGAAAGAAAGACTTTATCGAAAAGATTACATCCAGGACATTTATGATGGAAAGGGATATCGAAATTTTTTAAAAAGTTTAAATAAAAGTGAGACACAGTTACGCTACAATCACTTTTAATACTGACGGAGCACCTTTGTTCAAAAGCTCAGCTTATTCTATTTGGCCGATATATTTAATGGTGAACGAGTTACCTTTCAGCGTAAGAAGTAAAGAATTAATATTAACGGGTTTGTGGTTCGGAAAAGATAAACCGAATATGAACGTATTTCTCGGTTCATTTGTTGAATCCATGAATGAACTTTCTACCTCAGGTGTTCAGTGCATGATTAATGGTTTCGAAATTCGCATAAAAGTTTTCCCATTGATTTGCTCTGTAGATTCTGTAGCTAGAGCACCAGTGCAAGGATTTGTCCAATTTAATGGTTCCTTCGGTTGCGGGCACTGTCTTCATCCGGGTGAGTGGGTTCAAAATAAACCTAACAATCCGCGGAGCGGAAACATTAAATATCCTCTGTTAGTAAAAACACCAGAGCAAAGAAATGCACAGGATACTATCAAACACATGCAGCAAGCAGTTACATCTGCAAAACCGGTTTTTGGAGTTAAAAATTCATCTCACCTAATAAATTTATTAAAGTTTGATATAATTAACGGTTGTGACCCGGAATACATGCACTGCTGCTCTGGAATAGCAAAACAAATTTCCACTCATTGTTTTGGCAATAAGTCAAAAAGAGGATTATTTCCAAAAAGTCTAATTCATGAAGCGGATAAACTAATCACCAATATCAAAGCACCAAATCAAGTAGTCAGACTTACTCGACCGCTATTTGAAAAAGAGTTTTGGAAAGCTAAAGAATGTGAAAATTGGACTCTATTCTATAGTTTGCCAATATTTGAAATACTTTTGCCAAAAAAATATACAATGCACTAGGCTCAATTTGTAGAAGCTTTATATTTATTACTGAAAGACGATATTAAAATTCATGAAGTGGACAGGGCTGAAAAGTTACTACACGAATTTGTTGCTCGTTCAGAAACCTTATATTCAAAAGTTTCAATGACATTTAACATGCACTTACTTTTACACTTAGCAAAAAGTGTTTATTATTGGGGGCCATTGTGGGCACATAGTGCATTTGCTTTTGAATATGGGAATGGACATTTATTAAAAGTCATTCACGCTGCTAGGGGTGTTCACCATCAAATATGTCGACGAATCAGCTTACAATATAGTTTGTAACGGTATAGCCTGCCGTTACACATAAATGCGCCTATATGTAGGCAACCATAGCTCTGTTTAATAAAACCATAGAGCGAAGATAAAGCGCCTGAGCGTAGACTACCTGAGCTACGATTATCGGCATTATAGAGAGCGATCAAAATATCGATCCTTTCTTAAAAAATAGATGACCTGTTGAGTGTACGCAGTTTATTCGTGATCTGATTGGTTAAGAGATGGTCACGTGGGATCGTCACAAGTGCGTAACGTGAAGTAATTATATAGGCGCGCGAAGCGCGGTGTGATGTTCTAGTATCGTTCAAAAAATTCACACTACCGATGCTTACAGCAATAAATGTGGCATGCTAAAAAAAATTGTAGAAGTAGACACTGAAGAATCGGCTGTGTTAACTAGTGATATTGCTAGGGTGTGCGTTCATATGAAGGTTCGTGAAACCGAGTATCTTTGTGCTGTTCCACATTTGTATTTTTATTAAATTGCTATGTTTGTTATTTATACATTTCAAAATGTAAAATGTTTTAAACCTTTAACTGTTCGGCGTTTTATTTAACAATAATCATTATAAATAAATAATGATAACATTATGCTATTTTTCTAATGAGCAGACTGTGTATTTTAAAAGTAGAAAATGACGACATACAAAAGGACGTACAAAAGGAAGTACTAAAGTACGTCATTTTGTATCCCAATTTAGTACTTACTTCTGTACGTACTTTGGTACTTCCTTTTGCACGTCCTTTTGCACGTACTTTTATATGTCCTTTTGTACGTACATTTATACGTCCACTTTTTCAAGTGGGTCTTTAAGTATACTACCAAGTCTATCCATTTCAATTTTTACCATTTCTATCGTTTTATCATCTGTTCAATTCTTTTCTATCCCTCTTGAAGTATATTACCAAGCCTATCCTTTTCAATCACTACATTTTTATCCATGTCTATCCTTAATATAATCATTTCAATCTTTTTCTTTTCTTTTTACAATCTCCTAGGAAGCCTATCCTTTCCAATCCATAATTTTAGATCTACATCTATCTACGTATAATAATTTAAATCCTCCTCTTCGCAGTAGGCACAAAAACGTTAACGTCCTAAGAACATATTTGAAAGACGTTCCTAGAACGTTTGTGTCAGCTTAATTGATGTCCTAGGAACGTCTTTAGAATAGGGATGGGTGATTCTGAATCAAAAGATCGATCTTTTGAATCGATTCTTTACTAGTCGATTTTTTGCTGGATCGATTCTTTACCCTCAGAATCGAAGAACCGATTCTCGCGTTGTTCGTTCGTCCCATGTGGGCGCGCAAAACGTAAAATGAATACGCAATCATTACACTATTTTGTAAAATGTTCTACATTTATCGATTCTTGCAAGATCGATTCTTTTGATTCCGATTTTTTTCTGAATCGATCTTTTTGAATTTGATCCTAGATCGATATATCCATTTCAATCTTTACCTTTCTATCTAGCTATCTTTGTTTCATCTTTTTAATACTTTTTTTATCTCTCTCGAAGTATACTAACCCACTCCTTTTCAATCCTTATTCTTCTATCCATATCTATACTTGTACAATCATTATAATCTTTTTATACCATATATTTTATGCCATAATAATTTTATACCACGATAATTTTATAAAATAATAATAATTTCTTTTATTTTCTAATCCTAACTTATCTTTTTTACACTCTTATCCTTTTCAATCCCTTTCTATTTCTCTTTAAGTTTACTACCAAGTACATCCATTTCATTTTTTGCCATTCTATCCATCTCTATCCTTGTAAAGTCATTCCAATTCTTTCATTCCAATCCTTTTCTATCCATGTCTATCCTTAATCTAATCATCTCAATCCTTTTCAATCCTCTTCTAACTCTCTATGAAGTCTATATCCACTTCAATCTTTACCCTTTCTATCCATATCTATTCTTTTATAATCTTTTCAATTCTTTCCTACCTCAGTTGAAATATATTACCAAGTCTACCCCTTTCAATAAATACGTTTCTATCCATGCCTATCCTGAATATAATCATATCAATTTTTTTCTATCCTTATTACAGTTTACTAGGAAGCCTGTCCTTTTCAATCCACTCTCATATATTCACATCTATATAATAATTTAAATCCTTCTCCATCTTTCTTGCAGTATACTATCAAGTCTATCTATTTCAATCTTTGTCTTTCTATCTATATCTATATATCTTTATTGGATCACTTTAACACTTTTTTATCTCTCTCGAAGTATACTACCAAAACCCCATCCTTTTCGATCACACAAAAAAATGCCTAATTAAATTAACTAGAATTTTGGGTTAAATATACCCTAACTATTTTTTCTGGTTAAAATAACCAGAATTCTGGTTGATTTAACTGGCATTCTAGTTATTTTAACCAGCGTCCTAGTTATTTTAACTAGAAATTCTTATTAACCCAAAATTCTAGTTAACTTAACTAGACATTTTTTTGTGTGATCCTTATTCTTCTTTCCCTATCTATCCTTGTACAATCATTTCAATCTTTTTATACCATATTGTATATTTTTCTATTTCTATCTGCCTAATAATTTCAAGACTGTTGAGTCTCTTTTCGCAATTTGAATTTCATTGAAAATATAAAATCATGAAACCTATATATAGGTACATTGTAATTATGATTATCAAATTAGTGCAAGAAAATAAAAAAATGAAATACTAAACAAGGAATATGATAAATTAGAGATAAAAGGGGTCTGATAGAGATAGGTTAGTGATTACACTGACAAAGAGATCGAAAGTGATAGAGATAGATAGACGAGAAATAAATGAGGAGATTGAAAATATAAGTTATAGATTTAACAAAGAGATTGAAAAAGATAGAGTTAGATAGACAAGAGATAGATTGGAATAGAGCTCATTTGAGTAATATTTATGTACAAAATATTGCATTTAAAATATTATTATGCATTTTCCAAATATGAAAATTAATAAGTTTAAAATTAAAGATAGAAAAAGATTGAAAACGGGTGATAGAAAGATATTCAAATTTTTTTGGAAGAGATAGACTGAAAGATAGAAAAAGATAGAGAAAATGGATAGAAAAGATTCAAATTTTTTGGGAAGGATTGAAAGGGATAAGAATAGAATGTTCCAGGGAAGATGGTTGCATCGAAATTTATGTTTAATAAGTTTGTAAGCTTACCTTCATTTGTATAAGGCACAACTGCAAAAAGTGCGTGAACAATTTCCGTGTGGTGATTCTTTACAAAAATGTCAATGGAAGTTTTTCCACTTGTGTCAATAAATAGACCAATATTTGTACCATATTTAATCTCCTCCAAGGATGTCTTTGAATCCCTATTGTAAGTAATCGAAACGTTATAACCGAAAGTGTGAATTTGAACTATCATGAAGGCAACGATTTTAGGAATGTCCGTAATTGAAAATGTGACAATCTCCTTTATAGGAATATAGCTTCGTTTAGTAAATGCTTGAGTTTCAGATTCTGTTGGATTATAATTTTTCAGAGACATTGTCTGTTGTAGATCATCTGGAAAATGAAAAAAATTGTTATAATTAAAGGGTGATCCTAGTACATAACTCAATTTTGAAAAATAGAAATTTTTTTGCATATATTACGAAAGTAATTAAGTTTGTTTCACTAATCATAATTTTACCACGAGTCTAAACTCTAAACCCGAAATTTTTAGAAATAAAAACCATGATTAAACATTCACATTACAGTAAACATAATTAATTTTGAAAACAATCTAATAATTATTATATTTTATAACGTAAAGTAGAAGTAGTACTTTTTTTTAATTTTGTCAAATAGAGGAAAAAAATAATATATCATAAAATATAAGATTAAAATTAGGTAAACGTGTGCGAAGGCACGCATTTGTTATCATGTTTTAAAACAGATTTCGTAATGTATATAAAAAATAGTTAATACAGCAAGTTTGTTGCTATCTCTCTGATAAAAAACAATTGTTAAACGGTCTTACATTTACAGTTTTATAATAATATGTAATATAAACAATAAAATAATGTATTATGACTAATGAATTAATTTCATAATTAATTAGTTGGTTATTTCAAATAATACTGTACACAACTATAAATGAGGTATTCATTTTTTTAACAAAACGAGAATTAAACATAGATAATTTTGAAAACATTCGAACAACTAATATTTTTTTATATCCCGAAACACATACAGTAATTCTTTAATTGATAAAATATAAGGAAACTTTTTATAAAATAAAATTCTATTTAATTCTCGTTTTATATAAAAAGTTTATAAATTATAACATTTATCAGTAATTATGACAGTAAAGCTTATAACATTTTATAGTAATCTCATAAAGAATTCACAAAAATATCGTTTCTTTCGGGAGTAGTTACTATAATAGAATAACCCCTTAAGTCCATGTAAGACTTACTCGATTCCTATCTTATCGACATTTTTCTCTAGAACGCTACGTCTACATTTATTGAGATGTCAAATTGAAAATTTCTAAAACTGAAGCGAAAGCATAAAGGTACGTTTATCTGGTCCTAAATATTTACATTTATAAAAAAAATTTTTTTCGAAAATTTTTTTTAATTTTCACCCAAATTTAAGACCAGATAAACATACCTTGGTATATTTTTTTCAATTTTTCGAAATTTTCAATTTGATATCTCAATAAATGTAGACGTAGCGTTGCAGAGAAAAAAATGTCGGTACGGTAAGGATCTGGTAAGTCTTAAATGGCCTTAATATTAAAAAAGTTTTAAAATAAAAGTTCTTAAAATTATATACCATTTCAGATTGTAAAAGTAAAAGTTTTAAAGTTTTCAAGTTAAACTCATTAAAAATTTAAAATTTTGATATCAAGTGACAAAGTTTTGTTTTTTAATACAAATTTTCTTAGGGTTGCCACCTTGGCCGGTTTAACCGGCCGAAACGCGAAAATCTGAAAAAGTCACGCAACTCTCGTAATGGAAAAGCAAAAATATTAACTTTGTTTTCTAACTAAAATACGTGATCAGTTTTTATCAACTCCACAATTATATGCATAATACGCTGAATACGCATGTATAAAATGCATACTACGCATTTTTTAATGTACAAGTTACATGAGTTTATAAAAGTACCTACAAATTGAAATATTTGTAGAAAACATTGTTTATAACTTGAATTCAGTTTTTAAAAGTTTACCAAAAGCATTAAAAAATAGAGTTGAACGTTCGTTATTTATTTATTTTAATTTTTTTTAAATGGTTTTGAAAACGATTTTATATGACCCCCGTTTAATCGAACTTCTGGCTGACGTCTGCGAATTTCTTTAATTTTCGTATTAATTTTTATTAACTTAATAAATAATAATAATAATTTCTGACATGTATCAATAATAAATAAATTGAGGTTATACAATGTACACTCACCGGATGATGTCCGAGTTACATTCTCAAACGAATAATTAGGCGAGAAAGAAATTAATATTAGCAGAAAATAAATCAGAATTCCAAACTTCATTTTCAATTATTCAGTAATTTCTAGTTCGAAAGCAAAAATAATAAAATATGAATGATGAAAATTATATTAGTCAATGCACTGCAGTCTACATCAAAATTAGAAATAAACAGAAATGGATAAAAATAAACGTATAAATAATTCACTAACAGTCGCCGTCGTCTCCTGTTTCTCCGGCTTTATCTAATACGTCAAGCCAAGCCACATTATAGTAAAAAAAAAAACAAAGCATGCGATAATCCAGTTGTACCAACCTCAGAGAAATGAAAAAGTTTAATTGATTGAAGGTTGAATATATGTAAACTTTAAGCTGGAAATTTGCTACCCTCTGAAAATTAATTTACTTTTGGATTATCAAGACTCATTTTGCATTTTAAAAATATTTTTGAATATATTTTGACCTCCCGGAAAACCCTGTTGAGTTCAATTAGTTCAAATGACCTTTGTGTGACCTGCAAAATTTAATATGTACCTTTGACTTTGGTACATATGAATTTGAGTGTAAAATTTCCCGCTCTATTGATTTTTTATTTAACCCATTAAGGGCATGTATTACTTACCCGATCCCTACCTTACCCACATTTTTTTCTCTGTAACGCTACGTCTACATTTATTGAGATACCACATTGAAAATTTCTATATTTGAAGCTAAAGCCTTAAGGTACGTTTGTCTGGTCCTAAATATTGACATTTAACAAAAAAAATTTTTTTCAAAAATTTTTTTTTTTA
>UCOK01009301.1:0-30812 GCA_900474325.1 Synergus umbraculus | reverse complement strand
CCGATCCCTACCTTACCCACATTTTTTTCTCTGTAACGCTACGTCTACATTTATTGAGATACCACATTGAAAATTTCTATATTTGAAGCTAAAGCCTTAAGGTACGTTTGTCTGGTCCTAAATATTGACATTTAACAAAAAAAATTTTTTTCAAAAATTTTTTTTTTTAGTTTTACAAAAATTTAAGACCAGAAAAATATACATTAGCATATTTTCTTTAATTTTATAAATTTTCAATTTGATATCTTTATAAATGTAGACGCAGCGTTACAGATAATAAAATATATTGGAAATTCCCACATGGGGACCTTTAAGGATCTCACATGGGAACCCATATGGGAATCCACATCAGTTCCTTTGTTATTCCTTATGGGAAAATTGGGACACGAAATGAGATAGGAACCTACCCGTGTAGAAATTCCCAAATCTGGCCCAGATCGGTGATGGAACGCGGAACCAGACCGGGCCCAGACCTGGCCCGATCGGGGCCAGATCTGTGTCCGGTCGGGTTCCGCGTTCCAACACCGGTTTGAAATCACCCGATCTGGGCCCGACAGGGGCCATAGCAAAATTTCTACACGCTTATGTGGGAACCTACATCAGAACCTACGTGAAAACCCACTCAAAATCCTATGTATTTTCTTTTGAATTTGAATTAAGTATAATTTTGATAAGTAATTTTGAAGTAAGTAAATTAAAAAGAAAATTCATAAAATCCCGTATGAATTCTTACATAGGTTCCCACATAGGTTCCTATCTCATTTCGTGTCCCAATTTTTCCATACGAATTAATAAAGAAACCCATGTGATTTCCCATATGAGTTCCTATGTGGCATCCTTAAAGGGTCCCCATGTAGGGATTTCCAATATAGGGAAAAGGGTAAACGGTACCAGGGAAATCTCGGTAACGGCTAGCTTAAAAAAAATGAAAATGGATTAGATTCAGTATGACAAATACTAGGTCTGTAACATCTAATAATGAATATTTATGAATAAATAACAAAATGGCGGACAAAAATCGAAAAAAAAATTCATTTTTTTCAGTGTTTTTTTATTTAAACAATTAGTAAAAATGTTATATTTTAATATATTAGAGGTGACAGACCTAGTTCAATATGTGTAGAATGTGTGGTTCAAATTTCATAAGGATCGGTCGAATAGTTTTCATAAAATCCTTGGTACCGTTTTAAAAACGCTGCTTTGAGAGAAACGCGTTTAAAACAATAACTATGCAATAAAATTAATAAAAAACAATTTTTTTA
Organism: Synergus umbraculus; assembly: GCA_900474325.1. Classification (NCBI taxonomy): domain Eukaryota; kingdom Metazoa; phylum Arthropoda; class Insecta; order Hymenoptera; family Cynipidae; genus Synergus; species Synergus umbraculus. The sequence goes on along the minus strand of UCOK01009301.1, from coordinate 29,550 downwards.
CGTATTTTAAGACATGTTTTATCATACCTAAAAATATTTATATCCATATCTTTCATGACATACTCAAAAAAAATGTTGAAGAATAGCTCTTTTTTTAGCGTATAAAGTAGAATAACCCCTTAGCGTCCAGCCGGACACATTTTGTACACCTCTCTTCCCGCGCTCACAGCTATTACATTTCGAGCAAAAAAAAATCTTAAAAAATGTATAATTATAGTTTGAAGTGTGCTTTCTTCGGTGGTATCACTCAAATTATCGAAAAATTTTTTTTGTTCGAAAAATGCACTTTGAAAAAAAAAACATGATTTTCGAAGGAGTTTTTATTTTAAATCGAGTTTTCAAAGATTTACAGGCTTAGAATCATCTTGGAACTGGTCTAGATCGTGGACACGATGTCTGAATTTAAAGAATATGAAGTTGTGAAGTCATTTTGAACAATTAGAAACTTCAAAATAGCGCCCGAATTGCAAAATTTTTGCCAGAAAATTCGTGAATTTTTTGCTCAGAAACGAAGCACTTTCCTAAAAAATTACAAAGAATAAAAAGTGCTTAGAATTGACCAACGAATACACCTGAATTTTTCCAAAACGATTCAAGTGATTTTTTCGTTTTGCAAATTGCCAATTTTTGATAAATTGCAAAAATCGCTCGAATCGTTTTGGAAAAATTTAGATGTATTCGTCGGCCAATTCTAAGCACTTTTTGTTCTTTGTAATTTTTTTGGAAAGTGCTTCGTTTCTGAGAAAAAAATTCATGAATTTTCTGGCAAAAATTTTGCAATTTGGGCGCCATTTTGATGTTTCTAATTGTTCAAAATGACGTCACAACCTCATATTCTTTAAATTCAGACATCACGTCCTCTATCTAGACCGGTTCCAAGATGATTCCATGCCTGTAAATCTTTGAAAACTCAATTTAAAACAAAAATTCCTTCGAAAATCATGTTTTTTTTTTGTTTCAAACTGTATTTTTCGAACCTAGTTGAAAGTTACTTCAAGAATGACCTTATCCTGCCTGAAAACCTTGTTAAGTTCAAATAACCTTTGATTGACCATCAATATTTACAATGTACCTTTAACTTTGGTACATATTTGATCGTAAAATTTCCCGCTCTATCGATTTTCGATGTAAAGCAACGGGTTTCTAGTTAAAAAAATAAAATTGACCTTGAAAAAACCTTAAAAGTCATCTTCAAGGTCAAAGTGAAGGTTACCATTGAATTCTTCGTTGAAAGTTAGTTCAAGAGTCACCTTGATTTCCCTGAATGCCTTGTTAATTTCTAATGACCGTAGAATCTGAACTTTGTGACTAATTTGTGAACTTTGAACTGACTGAAACTGTACTTCAAGGTCATGTGCAAGTAAACGTGACTTATCAACTTGTGCATTGTATCCATTCTGAACAATATCTTCACGTGAGCTGAGAAATAAACCACAAGAATTGCAGAGACAACGGAGTATCCAGAATAACAGCAGTTTCTCTATTCGGTGAGTCTCCAATTTCCATTACCTTCCTTTATTCCAAATTTATACGTTTCGACTTGAGTAATATATTGAAATAAAAATGTCGATAGCAGTGTGGAAGAAAAAGCGAATGCTAATCAAGGCAAAATTAACGAGGTTTATTAACCAATTTGAATTATATGATAAAGCGTTAGGTTTAGGGACATATCCCAGGTAGAAATTTCTGTACCCCGCCGGAGTTCACCATCGGGGCAGTACTGGCCCAGTAAAGTTTGCCAGTACAGATAATCGGTAATTCTTATTATAATATTATTGTTTAATATTATTATTGAGGTGTTACAAAATATTGAGAAATATTAAATACATATAATCATCGTAAAAAAAATTTTTAGAAGTACCATGTACAAGTTATCTTTATAAAATCTGAAAATTAAAGACTTTTTACTTATAAGTTCTCAAAGAAAATGTATTTAAGGTATTTATTTTTATTTTCCGTGTTGCGCGCTTCGCGACGCTTGCGCCTATTTTTTTTTAAATTACTACAAAATGGAATGGAATGCAAACGAAAATTAATTTACTTAAGGTTCTATCGACCTTAAGGAGCACATTCTCATCAGGGCACTCACGCTTCGCGCTCGACTTTTTTTAACAATATTTTTCGTGATTAAAACGAAAAATACTCATCCTATTGAAAAATGGCCAAAGGAGAACTTGTAGATATTTTTAAGGCCAATAATTATGTTTCTTATCATTTTCTCTGTATCTCGCGTTATTTGGCTCAAAATTTGAATTTTCGATTTTTTAAGGAAATTCAAAGAGTTATTATGTCTATCCTATAGAGTGTTCAAAAAGAAACATTTTTCATCTTTAGACTTTTTTTCATATCGTGCGTTATTTGGCTTCTAATTCAAGTTTTATTTCATTTTTTTAGATTTTCAAAATATTATGTCTTTCAATTTTTTTTTTATCCAAAGAAGTCATTAAAAAAATTGTTCTTCTTTTTGAGTACTACAAGCATCTGTCATTAGAATTTTTAAATTAAAAAAAAAAAGTGGTTTCAAAAATTTTCAAAATGCTCCAACTTTTTGAATTTTTATCCAAAATGGCTGACCAACGAACTTGACCTTTATTTTAGGACACTAAAAGAGTATACCAAAGGACAATCCAATCAGTTAATTCTTTCGAAAGTTATCGTGCTAACAAACTAAAATCTACAGACAGACACACAGACAGACAGACACATTCGTAAAAACATGTTTTTCGGGTTTAGGGGGTCCCAAAACGTGGACATTTGATGAAAACTGGGAGGGTCAAATTTTACACAAATCTAATACATTCTCTCTGATGAGAATGTAAAAATGTAATTATATTTTTAATGTAAAATTTTTACTAATAAATAAACATGAAACTTTAATATAAAAAAAATTCTCTCGTAAATAATAACTTTCCTAATTTCAGTTTTCGCGAATACAAACATTTTTTGAAAAATAATTTTTAAAAAAATTTTAATTAAAGAATTTTTGTAATACAAATATAAATAAAATTTCATGAAAAAAATATTTTGTTTTATAACAGATAAATTTGAAAATGAAAAATTTTTAAAAACACCTATTCATAAAATGTGTAAAGCAAAAAAAAAATCTATCTATATTCCTCGCAATTATCTGTGGTTTTCAGCGAAAGGGCTTCGTTGAGTTTTTGTTTATATTAAAAATAATGGCCGTGCATAGGCTTCTCAAAATCGAAAGAGTAAACGGTACCAGGAAAATCTTGGTAACGGCTAGCTTAAAAAAAAAATTTGTATGGATTAGATTCAGTATGACAAATACTAGGTCTGTAACCTCTAATAATTAATATTTTTTTATTTAAACAATTAGTAAAAATGTTATATTTTAATATATTAGAGGTTACCGACCTAGTTCAATATGTGTAGAATGTGTGGTTCAAATGTCATAAGGATCGGTCGAATAGTTTTCATAAAATCTTTGGTACCGTTTTAAAAACGCTGTTTTGAGAAAAACGCGTTTAAAACAATGCAATAAAATAAATAAAACACAACTTTTTTACGTATTTTAAGACATGTTTTATCATACCTAAAAATATTTATTTCCATATCTTTCATGACATACTCATAAAAAATGTTGAAAAATAGCTCTTTTTTTTAGCGTATAAAGTAGAATAACCCCTTAATTGATGAAATTTGTTTCAAGTCTGGTTTTTCGTAACTTATTTTTTGTCCTTGTCATATTTGGGACTTATTTTGGAACTTATTTTTAGAAATGATTTTTGGTCTTAGAGAAGAAGAGGCGAGGGATAGAAAGGGATTAAGAATGAGAGATTGATGAAGATCGCAGTGTATTTTAATTGACATAGTATATGGAACTAGGCGAGAGTTTAAGAGGGATATAAATGTGGAAATTAAAAGAGATAGGAGTGAATTTTGATTGACAAGAAGATAGAAAGGTATAGACGAGGATAGGCGAGAGAGATAAGAAAGAGATTGGAACGAATTGAGATTGACAAGGAGATAGAATCGAATAAACAAGAATAGGCAAGAGCGATGGGAAGGAATAGAGTGATTAACAAGGCGATAAAAATAGGTAGACAAATATAGACAAGTGAGGATTGAAAAAGATATGAGCAAGCGGTGATTGTCAACCTTGCTGGTAGTAAAGAGATAGAAAAAGATAGAAATTTGGAGATAGAACTTTTCTATCTTTTCCAAGTATCCATTTGCATGATCCCCAAAACGCTATCCCTTTCTATCCACCATTGTATCCCTGTATCCGGTGATATCTATATCTTCCTATCTCTCAGTCTATCCCTGTGTCTTGTAATATCCTATCTCTTCCCATCCCTCAGTTTATCTCTTTCTGATAATGTGTATCTCTTTCTATCTCTTAGTCTATGTATTCGCAAAAAATGTTATTCCTTTCTATCCCTAATTCTATCTCCCTTGCTAGACATTTGTATCTCTCTCTATCCCCAAGGCCATCTCTCCCTTATTATTATAACTTATTAATCTTCATCTCAAAACACATCAACGTCTATTTCTTTCAATCTCCACTTCTCTATCTTTTTCTATCTTTTGTCTATCCTATCTATTGCAATGACATCTACTTCTAAAAATAGGATGAGACAGAAATCAGGGGATTGAAACACATAGCAGTAAATTTCGTTTGACAAAGAAATAGAAAGAGATAGATGAGGATAGGGGAGAGATTAAAAGGGATAGAAAAGTGGGATTAAAAGAGATTGGAGAGAATTTTTATAGACAAAAAGAAAGAAAGGTATAAGTGATAATAGAAGAGAGATAGAAAGGAATACAGAAGTGAGGATTGACAGAGATAAAAGCGAATTGAGATTGACAACGAGACAGAAAGAGATAGACTAGAATATGCGAAAAATAGGAAAGAATATAGATGTGGCAATTGAAAGTGATAGGCGTGAATGTGGATTGAAATGGAGATAGAAAAGGATAGACAGATATATACAGAGATAGAATGAGATAGAGAAATAGGGATTAAAAGAGATAGAAAGAGATAGAGAAGGAGAAATTGAAAGAGATAGGCATTGGTGTGGATTGAGACGAAGGTAGAAAGAGATAGGCGGAGATAGACAAGAGATGAAAAGGGATAGAAAAGAGGAGATTCAAAGAGATAAGCGTGAACGTGGATTGAAATAGAGATAGAAAGGGACAGAAAACTGAAGAATAAAAGAGATAAAAGCGAATTAAGATTGACAAGAAGGTAGAAAGGGATAGACAAGTATATGCAGAGAAAGAAAGAGATAGAGAAGTAGGGATTAAAACATATAGGAGAGATTGGCGATTGCCAAGGAGATAGAAAGAGATAAATGAGGATGGGCAAAAGATAAAAAGAGATAGAGAAGTGGAGATTGATGTGGATTTAGATGGAGATAGAAAGAGATAGGTGGAGATGTACAAGACATAGAAAGAGATAGGCGGAGATAGACAAGAGATAAAAAGAGATAGGGGGGATAGGCGAGAGACAGAAAGGGATAAACAATTATTATCCCTTTCTATCTTACAGATAGAAGGATATAGAGAGAGATAGGATTTTTATGTCTGCTTTAAAATTTTTATCATAAAGAATGTTGTGACTAGAAGTTGTGTATTATTACGTATTAACATTATTTATCTAAAAGACATAAATTCTGAAGTTCTCGACATTGTTTAGAAAATCTGCTTTAATTTTTTTTTAACAAATAATTTTACGACACTGACTTGACCTTGCTCAGTCGAGAAAATAAAATATATATTTTCCTCGACTGTTCAAAACAGCGAGATCGATACATCAATCTCGCTCGAATGTCAGATTTAATATTTTAATATTTTACCTTTGCTCTGTTTGTTATTGTTATACATGACGTAGAATTTTGCACATTAAGGGCATGTGATACTTTACCATAAAAGCAAATTAGTTATACCAATTATACATTCATAATAATAAATATTTTTAGCTAATAAGAGTCAACAAACCTTCGCCTCATATAGACGAAGGTTGATTGACTCTTATTAACTAAAAATGTTTATTATTATGAATGTATAATTGGTATAACTAATTTGCTTTTATGGTAAAGTATCACATGCCCTTAACAGCTTGTAATACGATTTATAATCACAGAAATAGATTAGGTGCATAGTAAAAAAAACTAACAGTAAAGTTTTTGTATATATGATAACAAAAACGTAACTTACCTAAGGCCTATATAGACCCTATGTGGACCCTGGTTAGTATATAAAGCGAAGCAACTTTCCCAAAAAGTTATCAATCGTGAATCAAGCGTAAGTTTTCAGTTTTCGAAAAAAATAAATATTCTTACTGGGACTTTACTCCAATTTCGTGGGTTTCTTATTTTTTGTTCGTAAGTATAATTGAACAATAAGTAAATATTGCATACTCTCAAAATTTTCTCAATATTGACTGATTATTGTTAAAATGCCTCTACCCAGTGGGCGAAAAATTGAAAGAAGTTTTGAGAACGTCCTAAAAACGTCCTATGTCAGGCCATAAAACGTCCAATGTTCCAAAGACGTTTTTAGGACGTATTTGGAACATTGGACGTTTTTTGGCCTGACATAGGACGTTTTTAGGACGTTCTAAAAACTTTTTTAAATTTTTTGCCCACTGGGTATTCTTTTGCATTACCTAATATAGTTATCCAGTGGGCACAAATATTATTTGAGTCGGTTATGATAGCCTTAAAGTACATGAAGGGAGCTTTCCAAAATATTGTAAAAAAATACAATAGTGTCCGAATTTAGCATTTTTATATTTATTTTTTATGCATAAAACATGAGACTTTCAATGCGGAGCCTAATTTACAGTATAACGTGAAGGTGAAAAATCACCTGTAAATATAGAACTTCAGGCCCCTATTGACAATCGTTGGATAAATGAATCTATGATTTGCATTTATGAATAAATAATTACAGAAAAGAATGATCGACATTATTATTCGGAATATTAATATTTTCTCGACTATTCAATATAATTACAAATAAAATTATAGGAACCTATGATACTCAATAATAGAAATATGAAGAAGTCTATGAATGCGTCAACATGTGGCCGTCTATTGAGTTAAAAATATATATGAATATTATACACAATTAAATGATCAAATAATGTATGAATTAAGAGGAAAAAAACAATAAAAATACATAAACTAAAAATGATTCTTCTTTATGATTTTATTGTTCTTTTCTCTCTTGCTTAATGGGTTATTAGAACATTTGATTAATAAAAACACACACATGTTGCAAAAATGTTGTATAAATTATTTTTAATATAAATTTTGCGGAGCACATACGTAATCATTTTTATAAGCGTGACACACTCAGTACCTGTTATCGTACATTTGTTTATATCTGACATCAACTGACATTAAAGATATTGACACAATTAAAACAAGCACAAAAATTATTGACGGTCATAATTTCAAACTGACGTAAGCGCAAGAGAAACAAATCCCTGCTGGAAGTAAAGAGATAGAAAGAAATAGAACTTGGAGACTATATATATATATATACATATATATTTAAAAAGGGATAGAAAAGTAGGGATTAAAAAGGAGAGCATTGGAAGGCATTGGAAATCTAATGCCATCCTATGTGAATCTGTGCGAAACAATACCGTTTTTGTCTTGAATGCCATCTAATGCTCTTTATAGGATAAAACTTTTTTCACTTGAATCCTTTTAAATGCCCAGAAATTTTTAATGCTGTTGAAATGAATGCAAAGTTGACAAGTTAATGCCATTTAATGCTTTTTGGGAACATTCAAAGTTGAATACTAAATAATGCCTTTTGCGATACAAAATATTGAATGAGTCAATGCCATATATTGCTTTTCTGCAAAAATGGAATCGATTCGCATAGGATGGCATTAAAGAGGAATAAAAAAGTAGAGATTGAAAGAGATAAAAGCGAAAAGAGAAAAGGAGATAAAGAGGGATAGCAATTGATTTTTCACAGAAAAATAATTATTGCAAGAAAAGTAAGAAAAATAATATTCTTTTCAGCATTTTTTGAATAGAAAACGCAGAGGACAAATAACCATTAATATTAGTAGTAATTATTAACCATTTAAAACCATATTTTTTCCGTTATAAACACATGCTTTACATTACACGTTATTTACACGTGAATATCTTCGTCATTTCATTAAGAAAGAGCATCTGCTAATTTCATTATCATATGTACATATTTCTGAACATGAAAAGTCTTTTAATTCCAGAAATGAATCGTAATAATTGGATATTTACCTTCCAACTCATTTTCAGATGGCTAATTTATCACTTTTTATGTATGACACAACGCCTAATCTATCATAAGTCAACCTTACATCAAATCAACATAAACATTCAATCTGATAAGGTATTTAGTATAAATTGGTGACATTACGCCTTAAAATCAAATACTTTTGGTTCGTCTTTGCTGGGAAATAGAAATTAAACGAATTACTCAATCATGAAGTGCGCAATCTTCTGTTTATTGGTGTGCTGTGCCTTTGAAGTAAGTTCTTCACTTTAGAAAGTAATATTTAATATTATATATATATATATATATAAGAATAAGATAGAATATTATATTATTAAAAAGAGTTTCTAGAGATTTTATAGGATTTTAAAAAATTTCAATAGAGTTGGTGAAGCGATACAAAATTTAAAAGGATTTAATTTGATTTCAGTGAAATTCTTGATTTAACATATTTTAAAAGATTTCAAGAAATGTCATTTATTTATTGAATTTCTAATGTAATAATTCCTGTTTATTTTTACAGATAGTACTTGGAGCAGCCACCAAACAAGATATCATTAAACTACATGATGCATCTGTCAAAAAAATTAATGATATGGCAGCACCAGTAACTACTGCTGTTGAAGTAAGGGGAAATAATATTTTTTTTAATTTAGCCCCATAGAACTACAAACATATGTTTCGTAAATTAATTATTAGAAATAGATAACAATGAATTTGCCTTAATATTTTAAGTAAGATAATCGGCAAATTTAAATTTTGAGATTTTCAGAATTTTGGGAATTTTAATAATTTCTTATTTTACTAAAACAATTAATTAATTTTACAGTGAGCAAAAAATTGAAAGAAGTTTTTAGAACGTCCTAAAAACGTCTTAAAACGTCCTATGTTAGGGCAAAAAAACGTTCAATGTTCCAAATAAGTACTAAAAACATCTTTGGAACATTGGACGTTTTTTGGGCTGACTTAGGCATTAGGGTATTTTTTTTGTCAATTTATTTATTGAGTAGATACACTTATTTTTGTTTATATTTTTAGTAAGTTTTCATCTTCGGATAATTTTTATAAATAAAAAATAATGTTCACTTTTATTTTTCTTTCGAACTAGAAAGCAGCTGCTGCTGCAAAGAAAAAGGGAATAAATACTGGAGATTGTGTGGAAAGTAATAGTATCTCATTGAAGACATATGTTGACCCTAGAATTTCCATGTTGGACGATTGTCGAGATGCAGCTTTTAAGACCTTGGATTTACAGGCAAGTAGAATATATTACCTTAATTATTAATGTTTTGTGCTCGCAATAATGTAAAATAAAAACGATTAGAAAATAACTTCCCCATTAAATTTAACTAATTAAAATAGTTTCTGGAAATTTTATATTTCGGTCAATTTATTTTTTCGATATTATTGATTCGTCCTAAATTTGAATATTCAAAACGTTGTTCTCTGATTTGTTCACAGACCGCCCAAAAGTGTTCCGACAAAATTGTTGAAGGTTTCAAAAAGGAAGCAAATCAAGCTCTTACATCTGGATTGGGTTGTGTCCAAAATTGCGCGCACACAGACTGCAGCGAAAATGAATAAAAATTGAAAATCTATACCTAACATATATCACGAATTATATTACCTTGTCAGCATTGTTGTATCAATAAATTTTTTGGAAAAATTTAATGTATCTTATTATTTCAATAAAAACGTCTTTAAGATATCAATTGGACTGACATAGACTGCCTAAAGATGTTTTTAGTACATCTTCAGAATGTCAATGTCTTTTTGTCCACTGAGTCTTTTAATAATTGAATCACGATCGACCTGACCTTGCATTATAAATATGTATATATGTAATTAATAATTTCGGCTGCATAGTAGTAATATATTGCACTTAAGTCTGAGCAGTAGTAATTTTTATACTTATATTTATAAATTGCTAACAAAGTATTGGATTTTATTAATAATTCTTTATTTTTCTTGCAAGTAGTGTGCCATTTGACAATCGATCAAGTAAGAAAAGAGTGTGAAAAATCCCTTTCCGAACAATTGTTAATCTTAAGCTCTAAAATATTTATCAATTAAGTTAAAACTCGTCGTGGCTTGTTTTAAAATTTACGCTTAACATGGACACGAATAACAATTTGACTATGTAAAAGTGCTCAAAATGTATGTACACAATTCCTTTTTTACATTCTCATCAGAGAATGAGTTTAAATTCTTAATCGAAAATCTGTTTCGTCATCTAAATCGATGATGATAAAAGGAAACAAAACAAGGTGCACATACTTGCGCCAATGTCAACGAAGGAGTTAAATGCACTGCAGCTCTTCATCCGATGGAATCACGTTCTTCGTTAATTCGAAGAATGTGTCTAATGGACATGGTGAGGAACAATTTGGAATCGTCAGCTCCTCAATCACAGCCGGGATACCCAAATAATATAAAACCTAGAAAAAAAAAACAAGAAAATACAATCGTCTTCACAGCCTCCCAAATTGAGAGTTTAAAATTGCATGTGTTGAAAAATTATGATTTTAAAATCACAATTTCCTCTTGAGCTTGACTCACCTTCACATAATAATTTCCATTTTTGGAAAGGAGTTCTAATATGACAGCACTTGTAAACTCTGGTAGATGGGGCTTGACTACCTTAAGAGCAGCGAGGACTGCATAGACATTGATATCATGACTACTGTATAAAAATATCTTGCGCTTCTGCTCAGCAGTCCCATTTCTCACAGTAGCCATCTCTTCAGAAATCCGACGTATAAGTGCTCCTGAAAATAAAATAAAGTGTCATTCTGAAAATATATTCCCATTTTCCCTGAACTAATGATCATTTCGAGAAAAATAAAACGCACCTCCATTTTGTTTTTTGAGTTCGTCATTGTAATTCATGATTTTAAACGTTTCTAAAGTTGAATCCTTAAGAGCGGGAAGAACTTTATGTGCCCAATTTGGTACCTTCCATTGCATAAAATCTAGGCAAATAATATTGCAGTACAACGTGTAAAGATCGAATATATCAGTCATATTCAATCCCGTCAAATAAGTAATTTCTTTTTTAATGCTATCGAATCTCGACAGATCTTGAGCAATATACGGGGTTTTCTTAACTCTCTCCTGCTCTATAATATGTCTGCGAACGAAAAAGAAAATTAGAATATTTTAAGATAATATTTATATCCTTATATTTGTATCCTCATATTATTTAATCGCATGATAATAAATTAATTAGTTCATGTGGAAACTTACGATTCACAATAGTAAATTCTTTGAAATAAGTAATCCTGATACTCAGGAAAGTAGTGTGTGGGAATTGGCTGCCAGTTTAGGTCACTTTTCCATTTTTGAAAAGCATTCGGGGGATATAAAGCAGCAAGGACAAGTTGTAAAGTCATTTTCGTCCTATCAAAATCTGTGCTGATACCATAAACATCATCTGGCATGTAAGTGGATCCCAAGAAAGATCCATACCTATCTCGTAAAAATTCCCCAAGCTTATAAGCTCTGGCTTTCCCATCCTAAAAAGCAAAATTATAAAATTTACATCTCTATCCTTTTCTATCTATTTCTATCTCTTTACTTCCAACAGGGTCAACCAACTTTTCAATCTGAAACAATTTGAACAAATCGGAAACTAATGCTAACCAACTCGTTAATCCGATTCAACGAGAAAACAATTGAAACACTTTTTTAGGACTTAAGATTTTAAAAAACGTTTTTGATCCACTTTATGCATCGCCAAAGTGGAAATTAACATTAAACTTACGTTCGTCAAACCTCCCAGTCCGGATGGAAGATAATCTTCATTTTTATAAGGCAGCTTAGGATATAAAACATCTGGTGTACGATCTCCATGTCTAAAAACCTGTTAAGATATAATGCATAAATTAATAATAAATTAGTAGTAAATTGATAAGAATTTTAATTATAGGGGAGACGTGATACATTTACTATTTTACTATTATATTTTTAAAATGTGAAAAACGTTTTAAAAAAGGGCCAAAATTACAAATTATAAGAATTTTTTTTTAATTTTTATAAAAAAATTAAATAAAACTATAGAATTATTTACTTACCACGCTAACAAGTTTAAGTTCAGGCGATTCCAATTCCCTGAATGCATCGTTATTAACGACCATGGTAATAACGAAAGCAATTATAAATTTATAGTGCGACATTTTACTATCTCTTTACCTTTCTCTTTAATAATAATATATAAATTGTATATATTCTATATTTTTTATTCAAATGTCATGGTACTCTGAAAGATGAAAAATTTAGAAATTAAAAAAAATTGTTAAACACCTAAAAAAAAGAGTCTTAAAGCTCATTTTAATGATTAAAATTTAAAAAAAAAACAGATGAATATAATTTTAAATTAATGTTTAATATATTTTTCAAAAAAAATTCCAGGTCTTTCCTATGACTTGGGGCGCATGAATATACTTGAAATTCTATTTTTTTCGAACTTTTATTTTACCGAAATTATTATTTCCGTGAATAACTATTTGCCCTAACTTTTCTTTTAACAAATTTTTATTTGCCCCAATTATCATTTATACGAATAATTATTTATTTGACATAATTTTAATTTTTCCAAAGAAACATTTATCATAATTACCATTTTTTAGAATATCTAATTCCTCTAGTTTTCTTTTTTCCAAATTATCATTTCAATGACAATTATGACAAGTGATTATTCCAAAAAATTGAAATTATGTCAAACAGTAATTGGATAATTTAAAAATTAAAATTAAAAATTTCGGGTAACTGGAAATTCAGAAAAAAATGCTACATAAATGATAATTCGGTTAAATAAAAATTCGGCTATACTATAATTTGCAATTGCGATAATCAGAAGAAATAGATATTTGTTCAAATTAGTATTAACAACTGATTATTCGAGAAAATAAGAATTGTAGCAAATAATTATTCGGAAAATTGAAAATTCGAGCAAATGGAAATTCGACAAAATAACAATTATGACAAATAGTTATTTCGTAACTAGAATTTCGATTTTCCTGCCCGTTAGACACCCAGTCTAACTTTGAATAAACTTGTTATAATTGTGTGTCTATCGATGATAATGACTGGCAATTTTACGGTATAGAGCTCAAAATGTGTGATCTTATATATGCAAAATATACGGGTTGTATCAGCTAAATTATGGTACTTCGATTTCTTGTCCAGAACGATATCTCTTTATACGTCAAACTATTTCAACATGTATTCTACTGCTGATAGAACCAAATTGAGGCGACACGTGATTATTCATCTACTTTTAAAACAAAACAAAAAACTAGTCTTCATACAAAGTTATCAAATAATCAGATACATAATCAAATTATTAAATTATCTTGTCATGAGAATTTCTCATCATAACCTTAATTAATTCACACTTGTTAAATTTATGCAATATAAATAGAATTTACAAGTAATTTGCAAATACTCTAAGGAACAAGGAAAAAAAAGTAATCGCAACTGACAAAACCAAAAAGGATATTTATAGAATCATACAAAATTGTTTTTCTTCATTCCTGTGTTAAGTGTATCAATATTTCTTCATCAAAAATTTAAAATACTTATACAAAAGGTGAGTTTATATTTGTTTATTCTGAATTTCATATATTTGCTGAATAAACTGCTAGTCATTAATTTTTACTAGAAACTGAATCATTTATTTGAATACATATTCTATTTGAAGCAACTGAAAAAAATTCATTATTTTAAATAATATATAGTTGCGCAATGCGTTGCGTTTTTACGCAAAACCATGAGAGTGAGAGAGATGGCAGTATTAGTGCGTCTCTCTTACTTTCATGGCTTTATGCAACGCAGTCCAGATCCATAGAACGCCACCCTGAGTTCTTCATGCACAGACACATTACAAAAATCTTGAAAATTTAAAAGTTTTTATATTTATGACCCTGAATTCAAAGTTTCCTTTGACTTGAAAGTTTCATGAAGTTTTACACCCCTTGTCAAAGAAGGCAGTGTGAAAATTCAAACCGCATATGAGAAAAATAAGTATTATATAACTTTCCCTTATGGGCGCTGAACCCAAGTGTTAAACTCCAAATTCCATTCTTCATTTTGCTCAACGAAAATTATAAATAAATAGTTTTTCGCTCTGTAGCGCTAATTTTTTTTAAAATATAAGACTGCGTGCAGAGCGAAAACATATTTAGTTTTGATGCTTTTTGTATTAAACGATGAATTCAAGATTTGACTTCAAAATCAAATATTTTCATTTTACTTATAAAATATTTGAATTAGATATTTTCTCACTTTTTTCGCATAATTCTAGTTAAAAATTGATTACTTCTACAAAGGGAAAAAATTCCAAATTTAATATTTGTTGAGTAACATGAAGAAATCGAATTTTTAGATTAGAACTTGGCTTCAACGCCCTCAAGATGAATTCACATACAAGTGCAAGACGGTAATATATGTATATATTATAACCGCTATAATTTTTATAATGAGTTAATGATATTATTTTATTACCAATAAACAGTCAGAGCTAAAAATTAGTTGAAGAATTTATGTTAATTTAATACTTTTTTTGAAGCGTCGTCTTATTTTCATGAAAATGAGGAAAAGTAATTGAAAAACTAACAAAAATAGTTAATGAAATATTGGCGGACCCTAAGGGCTTAGGAAAGACACTGAAAATTCACAATTTATTTCAATAAATAAAGAACACGATTCGATAGTGTTTCAAAAACAGCAATTATAGCGATTTGTAAAACAATATAAAACAGTTTGAATACAAGTGGAAGAGAAAATGAATTGAGCTCACCTGACAAAAATCGCGTTCTATACAGGAGGCGTCTATGGTACTTGCCCTCGACTAATTGCAGCCATACTCAAAACGATGCCAAAAATTATTCCGAAAGGCTACTCAGCCACCAATTCGTATATTAAATGTTAATATTCAACTGGGCTGCCTCTAGCAACTTCCAAGGGTAAAAGATCTCTTGGTAAAACAATATTTCGTTTGCAAAAACACTTCAATTCTTAAAAACGTGATGACACAAGAGACTGCTTCGAGAGTTCGAGTACTAATTGACTAAGGCTGGCGTCTAATGATGGCGTTTTGCGTAGCGTCATAATGAGAGAGAAAGAGACAGAAATATACTTTTCTCTTTCTCTCTCATTATGACGCAGCGCAAAATGCAATCATGGGACGCCAGCCTAATGGTCACTAATGGGCTGTTTACACCTCTGTCCGCCCTACCAGGTCGGACAGAAAGTACGTGAGAGAAAAAGAGAAAGAGAATGAAAAATTGGACAAATTGAACTTTCTATCTCTTTTACTCTCAAGTACTTTCTGTCCGACCTGGTAGGGCGGACAGAGGTATAAACGCTGCATAATCCACTCGGAGAATAAAAAATTGGAAGAAAAACTTTTTCAATGGCGGTAACTTTGAAATTACGAATAAAAACTGAAATAAATGCTAATGTTAATATGAATAAATTGTTATTAAAAATAGGTTTCTAGATTATGTAGTAAATATAAATTTATTAGAAATTGCATTATTTATTAGAACTAGAAAATTAGATTGCAAGATTAATTATTTATAGTTTATTTATCTCCATAAAGTAATTCAAAGGATCTTAGCGTTTTGTGTTTATGGTTATGATCGTTATATTATGTATGTGGTGGTTAGACGCATTGTTGACGGTTTTAAGTGAAAAATATTTTGGTGAGTAATAAATAATTGTTATTATAAGATAAAGATAGTATGAAATATTAAACCAATTGAGTATATTGTGTTACATTATCAACACAGTTCAGTTTAAACATAACCTCAAATGCTTGATTTGAAACATAATACAATTATATAATTATTATGAATTAAGAAATAGATAATAGAATAAATATAACATGCAGTCAAATCAAGCATTTGAGGTTATGTTTCAACAGAACTGTGTAGATGATGTACAATATATATACTCAATTGGTTTAACATTTTATACACTCTTATAAAATCAATTATTTATTACACACCCAAATATTTTTCGTCTAAACACAACAGACACAACGAACTATAAACACAAAACGCGAAGATGCTTTGAATTATACTTTATAGAGATAAATAAACTATAAGTAATTAATCTTGCAATCTAATTTTCTATTTCTAATAAATAATGCAATTTCTAATAAATTTATATTTACTACATAATCTAGAAACCTATTTTTAATAACAATTTATTCATATTAACATTAGCATTTATTTCAGTTTTTATTCGTAATTTCAAAGTTACCGCCATTGGAAAAGTTTTTCTTCCAATTTTCCATTTTCCGAGTGGATAACAGCCTCGGACAATTGTCTGCCTGCACCGGTCGGGCAGGCCGAGGTGTAATAGCCAAAATACACGCTCGCCGAAATGTCGAAACGTTTCCGCGTTTACATAAGAGTAAAGGAGATAGAGCATGAATAAATGGACAATAAGTACTCTCCATCTCTTTTACTCTTATGTAAACACGAAAACGTTTTGACACTTCAGCGAGCGTGTATTTTGGCCTTAATGGTGCATTTAGTGGCAGATTTACAATTTTACATAAGGGAACATGGGACACGTGCGCCCAGAGGTCCCCACAAAATGAATATCCTCTTTTTTCACTCAAAAAATGCAATCACTATGAGAATGTGGAAATTACATTGTGATAAATTTTAAATCCCATACAAGGGGGCCCCCATGGATCCGGAATGCGTTGCGTTTTTACGCAAAACCATGAGAGTGAAAGAGATAAAGTAATACTACTATCTCTCTCACTCTCATGGTTGTGCGCAAAAACGCAATGTATTCCGGATCCATGGGACGTAGGGTTGGTCAGTTACGCGTAACTTGAGGATTTTTACGTATATTACTATGGTTTTTTACATTTGTAAATTACGTATTATACGTAGAAACCCCCCACTCCATGTGAATTTGATGTTTTCGACGTAATATACGTACGTAAATCACGTAAAAAACCTCATGTAATTTACCTAAGGTATATTACGTGCACAACCCTGATGGGACGCGACCCTGAGGGTGCTGTCCTATGTGGGCGCAAAACGCAAAGCGTAAAATGAACAGCCAATTGCAGAAAAATTTTAGATTTCTGTCTTCTCAAAGATTCTCTATCATTGGCTGTTCGTTTTGCGCTTTGCATTTTGCACCCGCATGAGATTCCACCCTGAAGGTGCCGTCCCATGTCGACAGAAAACGCAAAGCAGAAAGCAGAAAATCATTAGAGTGAAAGAGAGGGAAAATGTTCCTGTCTCTTTCACTCTAATGATTTTCTGCTTTCTGCTTTGCGTTTTCTGCTGCCATAGGACGGCGCCATGAGGGTGGCATCCCATGGATCCGGAATGCCTTGCGTTTTTGCGCAAAACCATGAGAGTGAGAGAGATAGTAGGGATGGTGCATCTCTCTCACTCTCATGGTTTTACGCCAAAAGGCAACGCATTCCGGATCAATGGGACGCGACCCTAAGGCTGACGTCCATGAATGCGTTTTGCGTTGCGTCATATTGAGAGTGAAAAAGACAGAAGTATACTTTTTTCTTTTTTACTCTGATTATGACGCAACGCAAAACGCAATCATGAGACGCCAGCCTGACCGCTGACCGGTTCAGGAATTTTAAATATTGTTAAATATTAAAATAAAATAATCAGAATTTTTTATATTTGTTTAAGGGTCCGGATTCTATAACCGCGCATAAAATTCGTCAGACCGCTCGAGTTTCCCCCTGATAAGTAAAAAATACAGGGTTTCGTTCCATGAATCTGAAAAACGTTGCGTTTTTGCGTAAAACCATGAGAGTAAGAGAAACGCACTAATGGTTTTGCGTAAAACCATCAGGGTGAGAGAGACACATTAATACTACTATCTCTCTCACTCTCAATGTAGTGCACAAAAACACAACGCATTCCGGATCCATAGGACGCCAGCCTTAAGATCATCATCATAACTCAACCATTAACCATTCCGTTCTATAAATGTTACATTCTTGGTTGAGAAACCGTTTTTGTTTGTTTTGGCGTTGATTTTCCATTTATCAAGGTATATGTAAAGGTAAGGAACAAGTTTTTTTATTTGTTTTTAAGGCTGTTGCATGAAAGTCGAAAAAATGGTAAAATTTGAGAGTACACTCTAACCTGCAGGGCAAAGTTCGTCGATTTTTTGAGGCCACAGGAAGGACTTTTTAAAAGTTTTTTCAAATCCTGAAGGGAAAGCAGGCTAAAACTTAGGGGACTTGGTGTTTCAATTTTTGATAAAAGGAAAATATTGGCGTAATTCAATAATTTTACCTTGTGTATTTATCGATGTGTCTCAAACACACATTGACAGCAGTGGACAAAATGGCTGGCGTCGTTGAATACACCAGGTAAAATTATTGAATTACGCCGATATTTTCCTCTAATCAAAAATCGAAACACCGAGTCCCCTAAGTTTGAGCCTGCTTTCCCTTCAGGACTTGAAAAAACTTTTAAAAAGTCCTTCCTGTGGCCTCAAAAAGTCGACGAAATTTGCCCTGCAGGTTAGAGTATTCTACAGATTTTTTGACCCTCCTGCAACAGCCTTAATATTTATGACAACAACATCAATATTTATTACCTGAGAGTAGAAAAAAAACATTTAACATATGTAAAGCGTACAATAATGTTAGGGGTTAATTTATATTTATCAACAAATATTAAGGCTGTTGGAGTTAAGTTCTAATCTAAGAATTCGATTTCTTCATTTTTCTCAACAAATATTAAATTTGGAATTTTTTCCCTATGTAGAATTAATCAATTTTTAACTAGAATTATGCATACAGAGCGATAAAATATATAATTCAAATATTTTTTAAGTAAAATGAAAATATTCAATTTTGAAGTTAGATTTTGAATTCTTCGTTTTACGCAAAAAATATAGAAATTAAATATTTTTTCGCTTTGTATGCAGTCTTATAATTGAAAAAAGATTAGTGCTACAGAGCGAAAAAATATTTATCTACAATTTTCGTTGAGTAAAATGGAAAATGGTATTTTGAGCTTAACACTTGGGTCCAACGCCTTTAAAGATATAAGTTTTTAAACAACATATATTTTATTATTGTTAGCAGGTCTATTTTTGAGTAGGAGTTATATTTTTCCGCCTATAGAGCGGAAAAATGTCAAACGTCTTTAGGAAATTCCAAAATACCCCATGGCTCCAGAAAATCAAGTTGATTAAAATATAGTGAATTATTTCAATACTCTTTGTTTTATTTCAATAATATTATTACTATACTATTTTCTGCGAGTAAAGAAATAAATTAGGTAGTTTCGGGAATTTTTATTGATACTTTTAATCCAATTTCGAAATATAACTTTATAGAAAGTCTTTGTATTTTTTCTATACAAAAAACATTTCCAATTTTTTGCATTATTATGTTACAGGATTTTTAGATGAATCATGAATTAAAATAAATCTTTGATGTGCTATGCGGTAGATATGAATTATTATTATTTATATTTCACGTTGTGACGTAATGATACAAAAATGACCATAACTGGTGCATAAACAAATGTGATAAATGTATAATTTATTGAACATTAAGGGCGTTGGACCCAAGTATTAAGCTCAAAATTCCATTCTCCATTTTACTCAATGAAAATTATAGATAAATATTTTTTCGCTCTGTAGCGCTAATCTTTTTTCAAATATAAGACTGCATACAGAGCCAAAAAATAGTTCATTTCAATACATTTTATATAAAACGATGAATTCAAAATTTGACTTCAAAATTGAGTATTTTAATTTTACTTAAAAAATATTTTAATTAGATATTTTCTCGCTCTGAACACATAATTCTAGTTAAAAATTTGATTAATTCTACAGAGGGAAAAACTTTCAAATTTAATATATGTTGAGTAAAATGAAGAAATTGAATTTTTAAATTAGAATTTGGCTCCAACAGCCTTAAAAGTGCTAAAAAATGTGAAAAAAAGATTTGCTGCGGATGTGAAGGCATTTTTGAAATTTTATTGTACTCTTAATTTCATTTTTGTATTATTGCGTCAAAACGTGAAATACCTAATATGTTATTTGTAGTTGACAGGAAAAATTGAAAAACTTGACCAGGAAAAACCAGGAAATAAGCGAAAACTTATAGAAAAAATTTGTAAATTTTTTCCTAAGGGTGTTGGAGCCAAGTTCCAATCCAAAAATTCGATTTCCTCATTTTAGTTAACAAATATGAAAATTAGAATTATTCCCCTCTGTAGAATGAATTAATTTTTAACTAGAATTATACGTACAGAACGAGAAAATATCCAATTCAAATATTTTTTACGTAAAATGAAAGTATTCAATTTTGAAGTCAGATTTTGAATTCTTCATTTTATGCTAAAAATATTTATCTACAATTTTCGTTGAGTAAAATGGAAAATGGAATTTTGAGCTTAAAACTTGGATCCAACGCCCTTAAGGTCAATTTTACACAGCTTTTTGATTTTTCTACCAGTGTTATTTGCAAACTCTATAAAAATAATTACGGTTGATCTGTTGCAGACTTTGAAGATTTTACCGAAGACTTTTGTATTCAATTTACAAAAAAGCGGAAGTCTACTATTTTTACCATGGATATTATTTCTAAAGATCTAATTCGTGCAGTAAGATGCTACGACGAGGAGAGAATCAAGTTTTTATTGTCACGAATTGGAAATATTTCTAGTACGATAAATTACATGATCGATGATGATAATACTCTCCTGCATTTGGTAGTTAAGCACAGACTAATAAGCACTGTAAGACGTGTTCTAAATTATGGTGCGGACGTCAATTTTAAGAATAAGCATGGTTGTGTACCATTGCATTATGCTGCACGTATACAAAAATTCCAAGAAATTAGTAAAAAGCACCATTTTTCCTATTCCGATATAATTAAAGATTCCCTTACCATTTTAAAAGCACTCTTTGAAAAAGGAGCTTCCCCAAATATTAAGGATGCGGCGGGCAAGACTGCACTTCATTATGCAGCTTCTGCAGACGTTTTCCGATCAGAAATGATCGAATTTCTTATTAATCACGGAGCTGACATAAATGCAACTTGTAGTCGGGATCTAACACCAATTTTTTATGCAAGAAACAAAAAAATGCTTTGCTTATTAATCAATAAAGGGGCGAATATTAATTTTGTATCTCGAACACAATTTACGCCTCTCTGGACAATAATGGTTAGTGAAAGTGTGAATTCATCCTTGGC
Source organism: Synergus umbraculus (assembly GCA_900474325.1). Classification (NCBI taxonomy): domain Eukaryota; kingdom Metazoa; phylum Arthropoda; class Insecta; order Hymenoptera; family Cynipidae; genus Synergus; species Synergus umbraculus. The sequence goes on along the minus strand of UCOK01009301.1, from coordinate 8,075 downwards.
AGAAGTTCTCCTAGATAACGGTGCAGATGTAAATATTCGTAACGCCGAAGGAAAAACATTAATAGAACTGATGAAGAAACCCTGGGTTCCCAAAATCCTTGAAATTGTACTTCATAAAATAACGAATGTCCATTCTGTGACTCGTACACTCGTGCAAAGAAATAACGATAAGGATAATATGATTCCAATTTTAATGAAGAGAAGAGCAGCTGGAGAAATCATTTTCTCCATGGAAGATCTGAAAACTGCGGATATGGATTTAATAATGAAAGGTTCAGAGTGTAGGAATGAACTTATAACAATGAAGCGTACAAAAATTCATGATCTGAATTTAGATTTATTGACCATTTTATTACTGCCCAGAGATGAACTCGTGAATATTGTGGACCATAAACTATTCATAAAGTTTTATAATTCAATGTTGGGAAAAGACTCAGATTTTTTGAAAAAATTTCCATTTTATGGTTCGATATTGAGGAGGCAGATTGAACAGGCATTCATCCGAAAACGTTTGATTAGGTCGTGTATCAAATCTTTCCGGCAAATGATCTTCAATTTCCAGGGGATTATTTTGGAAGGTTTTTGTGCGAATGAAATAGTCTCTTATCTAAGTAATTCGACCTTGGTTAATTTGGTTCAAGTATAATTGTACACTGTTTTAAATATTAATAATATTTAGAGAATTTTAAATATTTAGAATATTTTTAATATTAGCCATATTTTAAATGTTTGAAAAAGAATAGTAGACCAAAAAAATTAACATCATTGAAACTGAAGATTCGATGGTATTCAAAAAACTAACGGAAAATCGTTTATACTTTAGATAAGAATCGTCATTCAGTATTAATGTAGAACTCAAGAATTTTAACATTGTATATTTAACATTGTATTAATATTGTTACAATTGTGAGAGAAGATTGCATGCTTTATCTGTACTATATTTTAAACTACCCAGTGGATAACAAATTTAAAGATGGTTACGTCCTAAAAACGTCCTATGGCAGGCCAAAAATGTCAAATGTTTCAAATAGGTCCTAAACACGTCTTTGGGACATTGGACATTTTTTGGCCTGACATAGGACGATTTTAGGACGTTCTAAATAATTCTTTAAATTTTTTGCCCACCGGGTATCTAATTGACAATTCTGTAATTGATTCTTGGAATGATGCGCTTTCCATATAAAGACTGAATGAAATGAAATATTGTACGTAACATTTCAGAACTGATAATATTATGAAAATTGAAAAATTTTATATTATATTTCAATTCTTCGTAGGACGGAATTCTGTTTTTCGTTATTTCAAGTCATGTCATTATTTCAGATTATTTACAAACAGTGTCAAATCTGTACCCAATATGTTAAGAATATGTATATGACTTAATATTTTTGATACAAAATTTTTTTTTCAAAATTAGCGAAATTTTCATATTTCTAGAGATAAGTTTTCATTGATACTCTTAAACCTAATTTCAAAATTATTTTATTAAATCAAAGCTTACTTTTTGTGGTGGATCGAAAAATAAAAAATTCTAATTTCAATTTTGGACCATCGGAAAAAGGTGTATTTTCATATATCAAAATTTCCTGAAAAAAAAAAATCTTTTTGAAATTAAGTAACGCTAAAGCGAAAAATGTATTTAAAAAATAGGTTTATACTTTATAATAACTGATATAGATTTATAGTAACTGATCTCTAAATAATACGAATACATATACATATAATAAATAATATTAATAAATTTAATAAATAAAATTAAATATTTTCATTTTACTTAAAAAATATTCAAATTAGATATTTTCTCGCTCTGTGCGCATAATTCTAGTTAGAAATTGATTACTTCTACGGAGGGGAAAAATTACAAATTAAATATTTGTTGAGTTAATATTTTGTTAAGCCGGGGTTGTTTTATTATTTTTTGTTATGGGTTAACATATTTTCATTTTCGAGTAGTGTCGACGACATTTATATTTTTTGAAAATACTTCCCTTCTACATAGCTATTATCCTTGGATCAGAAAATACATTTTTGTAAAAATATACTTATAGGCATTCAATAACCGGGTATAACAAGTCAACAAGTCGCAAAATGTTCATAACATCATAAATATATTGCAAAATCATCTTACTGAAGATAAAACAGTGAAGTAAGACATTGACGCCCTTAAAATCTTGAAAATGATAATAAAAAAATTATTTTATTAGATTATTGCACGATTTTTTGATAAGTAATATTGATGTGAAACTAAAATTCTTACAGATGCAAAATTTTCCATTGAGAATGTAAACAGAGTACCAGCTGTGAATTCGCATGGTTTTAAGCTCCTTCGCATTACAAACAACAAGAGCTTTTGGGATCTCACAGGCAGTTCGTACCAATTGCTGTCATATCTAAAAAAAAATAATATATTCTTTTATAGGTATCCCAGTGGGCAAAAAAGTGAAAGAATTTTTTAGAACGTCCTAAAAACGTCTTATGTCAGGCCAAAAAACGTCTAATGTTCCAAATACGTCCTAAAAACGTCTTTGGAACATAGGACGTTTTTAGGACATTCTAAAAACTTCTTTCACTTTTTTGCCCACTGGGATATTATCTGGATAGTATAATATTATCTGCTAAAAGATGAAGATTACTATTGCTATTAATAATATTAATTATAATTAATACTTACATACATTCACATATACTGAGACTGTGATCTATCAAAAACTGACCAGGTACACTAAGAAAGAATAAGTGAAACATTTGGGAAAGTGTAAAAACTCCGTACCTTAATACTTCACGTATTTGACCCAATTTTAAGACCGTCTGAATAAAAATTAACATAACTTATTTTGCATAATTATGACTATATCTATAGAAAGTACTGTATGGGTAAATTAGCTATAAATTTAATTATCAAGCTTGCCTGAACCCCTGTTGCACTTATGGATAGCATATTTAATCCCATTATGATAAAGAACCCCATTGAAAAGGCGTTATTGATCTCATCAACGAATCTGATAATCAAATTTTTATCGATTTAATAATTGCTCAACTCTCAAAGTATTTTTAATCCTAGAATTCACATCTGTCTCTGGGTAGTGATGGGATATCGATATCGAAAATATATCAAAAACAAAATCTACTCTTCTTCTTTTTTCTTCTTATTGGCTTGAAGTTTCAGACGTCTAGTCTGACGATTTTTTTTAATTTATTAAAATCTTGTAATAATAATAATAATAAGAAAGTAGTTTCCAAAACCCAAAATCTTTATTTAGAAATTTTAGAGAATTTAGAGGAATTTTAAAGAGGCTTTAAGGCCATGTAAGACTTGCCCGATCCCTACCTTACCGACATTTTTTTGTCTACAACGCTACGTCTACATTTATTGAGATATCAAATTGAAAATTTCTCAAATTAAAGAAAATATACTAAAGTATGTTTATCTGGTCTTAAATTTTTGTAAAAATAAAAAAATAATTTTTCAAAACATTTTTTTTTACAAATGTCAATATTTAAGACAGTGATGTCCAAGCGTGAGTATAAATGAGTAGTTTGCCTTCCCCCTCTCCTAACACCTTTGGTGGCTGGTTTCCCCTCCAGTGCCGAGCGGCCACTAAAGATGTTAGGAGAGGGGGAAGGCAAACTACTCATTTACTCACGCTTGGACATCACTGATTTAAGACCAGATAAACGTACCTTAGTGCTTTATCTTCAATTTCAGAAATTTTCAATTTGATATCTCAATAAATGTAGACGTAGCATTGCAGACAAAAAAATGTCGGTAAGGTAGGGATCGGGTAAGTCTTACATGGCCTTAAAGAATTGCAAAATATTTTAAATAATTCTAAGGAATTTCAAGAGATTTTACAAAATTTCAAAAATTATCAAATGATTTCAAGAGATTTATAGTAATTTTGAGGAATTTCAAGGGACGCTAAAATATTTTTATTGATTTTATGAATTTAAAGGGATTTTTAAGGAATTTTAAGAGATTTCAAGATATTTCAAGACATTTATAGAAGATTTAAAAGTTTTTAAAGAATTTTAAGTAATTTTAAAGGATTTCATCCGATTTACTCCTCCACTTTAAAATAAATTACTTACAATCACTTATCACTAAAATCTTATGAAAGCTGTAGAAATTTTTAAGAATCTCTGGAAATCTTTTGAAAACTCTTCAAAATCCTTCAATTTCTTTGAATTCATTTTAAAATCCTTTGAAGTTCATTAAGATGTCTTGTAAATAAATAATTATAAAATGATTTTGGGAATTTTTTTCGATATTCTTAATCCAATAAATGCAAAAAATTGAAATACATTAAATGGTCAGAGCAGACGTGTGAAACTTCAAACCAATCTTCTTCTTCTCTTTCTGATATCAATATCACTTTTTTGATATACTGACATATATTTTCATTTCGATGTCCCATCACTAATATTTAGAGTAATGCGTTACACCATCACTCATTCAAAAGAACGTCATCCCAATAATTTAAAGGAATTTTGATGCATTTTCAGAGATTTTAAAATTCCTCGTGGAATTTAAAAATATTTCACGAGATTCTGAAAATGTTTTATCGAATTCTGAATGATTACAGGAAATTTTAAGAGATTTTTAGGACTTTTAAATGATTTTGAAGTTGTTGAAAAACAAAAAAAAATGCACAATATACCTACGTTTTTACATTCTCATCAGAGAGAATTATGTATTATATTTGTGTAAAATTTGACCCCCCCAGTTTTCATCAAATGTCCACGTTTTGGGACCCCCTAAACCCGAAAAACATGTTTTTACGAATGTGTCTGTCTGTCTGTATGTCTGTCTGTAGATTATAGTTTGTTAGCACGATAACTTTCGAAAGAATTAACTGATTGGATTGTCTTTTGGTATACTCTTTTAGTGTCCTAAAATAAAGGTCAAGTTCGTTGGTCAGCAATTTTTTTAATGACTTTTTTGGATAAAAAAAAATTGAAAGACTTATAATATTTTGAAAATCTAAAAAAATGAAATAAGACTTGAATTAGAAGCCAAACAACGCACGATATGAAAAAAAGTCTAAAGATGAAAAATGTTTCTTTTTGAACACTCTATAGGATAGACATAATAACTTTTTGAATTTCCTTAAAAAATCGAAAATTCAAATTTTGAGCCAAATAACGCGAGATACAGAGAAAATGATAAGAAACATAATTATTGGTCTTAAAAATATCTACAAGTTCTCCTTTGACCATTTTTCAATAGGATGAGTAGTTTTCGTTTTAATCATGAAAAATATTGTTAAACAGAGTCGAGCGCGAAGCGCGAGTGCCCTGATGAAAATGTGTTCCTTAAGGTCGATAGAACCTTAAGTAAATTAGTTTTCGTTTGGATTCCATTCCATTTTGTAGTAATTTAAATAAAAATAGGTGCAAGCGTCCCGAAGGGCGCAAGCGCGCGAAGCGTGCAACACGGAGCGCGAAGCGCGACGTGCGTATGAGAATGTGCCCGCGTAAGCGGGCAGATTTTTTTTTACTGCAAACATAAAGTATTCTGCCATCAGAAAATATCTGAAGTATTGCATTACTCTGGTTGTGGATTTGAGGATGAGCCAGCTATGTCGATTGGGCTGAAGTTTCATACATCTTGTTTGACGAATTTTTTTTTATTTTTTTAGCTTTATTGGATCCTAAATATGCAGAAAAAGTTAACAAAACCAATTTATCTTAATTTATTTAAGAGATATACACAATAAAACAGTAAACTCAAGTAGAAAATCCATTTTTAGATTAAGGGAAAAAAGTGTGCAATTTTTGGCCTCTGTACAATATATGATACAAACACCAGATATAAGAAAAAACCATTTTTAATATTTTTCGATTTGCGGACGAACGTTAATTACGAGGAATTGCGCACTTATATTGACGTATCTGTAACAAAAACAATTGTTATGTTGACAAAATTAAGTTTTTACTTTTCTAAAAAGCCAAAAAATGGATTTGTAAATTAATTTTGTTTAAACGATTATTTGAAAAATTGTTCCATCACTGCGAAATTCGTTACCATGGAGATGTTGTTTCTTCCCCGTAATTAACGTCCGTCCGCAAATCGAAAAAAATTAAAAATGGTATTTTCTTTTACCTGGTGTTTGTTTCATATGTTGTGCAGAGGCCAAAAATTGCACACTTTTTCCCCTTAGTCTAAAAATGGATTTTCTACTTGAATTTACTGTTTTGTTGCGTATATCTCTTAAATAAATTAAGATAAATCGGTTTTGTTAACTTTTTCTGCATATTTAGGATCCACTAAGCTAAAAAAATAAAAAAAAAATTCGTCAAACTAGATGTATGAAACTTCAGCCCAATGCTATGTCGTATAGAGGAATATCACATACTTGATAACTTTCGTATGATTTAAAATACAACGTATAATCTCTCGATCAACATTTGTTCGTGATATGTTTCGACGTTTATCATCAAAGTCCTCATTCGTATTCTTCGTCTGCACAATATGTTGAAGTTTGTAACTGTAGAAATATCACAAGTTAAATTTTATAATGCAATTTTTTAAATAATAACTACAAATACCGCAACAAGAGTACAATATTCTAGGTAATAATTTTCAATTATTTCGATAACATTTTTTGTCATAAGAACAACAATGTTTCTTGACAGTCTCGAGGAAAAATATCGATTTTGATGTTTCTCTTGTAATTTCTTGCTCGCATGCTTTCACGGAAAAAAATAGCTGAATTTACCATTCAAAATACTTAACTTGCGCTCTGAATGAATTTTTCAATTTAGTATGTTTTACTATTTCAAATTGTAATTTTTGCTAAGAAAATTGCAAACCCTGCTTTTTCATTGTACGAGTTACAATGTTAAATAGTAAAACTTACTAAATTCGAGGAAAAATGCGTTCAGAGTGCAAAAGTTGATTTTCTTTTTTCCGTGTTACTGCAAAATATTTTTAAGTTTCAATTTCGTTTCTACTGTTGCAATAAATCCTGTTGAAATCCGCATTACAAATTTTTTTTCATGCATATATTGCACTCTTTCGCATTTACTATAATATCATTCCACATATCAATTTTTACCCTATAATAGCAAAAATTCCACAGGCGTGTTGAATATAGACCATATACATAGTTTCCACAATGACGATCATACTTGTGCATGTAATGCTTGTTGTATACTGTTGAGCCAAAATGTAATGAAAATATTTTTCTTGGTCGACGAAATATTCTACAATGTAGAGAGGTTTCTTTGGTCGAGATTCATTCAATGGCTGTATCCAATCCAAAATTATCGGTATCATTGGTAAATTGATGAATGCAAGTGCACTTGAATATATGTATGCTGTAAACATAATACTTTAGGCATTAAGTGGAACTATTTCAAAGAATAAAATTTTAGATCTTCAAATTTGGAGAATTTTTTTGATTTTTTTTGTACTTAGGGGTTGATTTTGAGGGTAAACCTAGGGGTAAGTTAGGTGGATGGAACTGTTTTGGGTTTCTTTGGTCATTAAATGGAACCATTTAGCGCAATCACATTTTAGGTCTCGAAGTTAGGGAATTTTGGATTTTTTTGTACTTAGGGGTTGATTTTTTGGGTGAACCTAAGGGTTTAGGTGGATGAAACTATTTTGAGCTTCCTTCACTGAGAAAAATGTTTGGTGCGGACAATAAAAAATTTTGTTGCTATAAGTGGAAATTTACAATTGGCGTAGCACCGTTCTAGTACTGGCCAGAGTTAGGCAACATTGGCGTGGTACTGGAAGCCCAATACTGGCGCAAATCTGGCTGAGTGTTGGGATGATAACGCTGTTCAGTACTTATAGCCAGGTTTAGTTCGGTACTGGATTTAAGTACTGGTGCAGTACTGGCCCGATGGCAATTAACAACTGGTACAGTACTGCGCCAATGGTGCCCCAAGATTCGATGCGAAAATAAAAAACTTTTGCATTATTATTATATAATTATAATAATCTATATTTACTAACATATTTAAGAACAACATTTATTCAATATTATTCAAACAATCACTACACTATTTTTAAAATCGCATTTTATTAAAATTTTTATTCGCCGCGGGATTCGAACCTATAAAGC
>UCOK01009295.1:0-10412 GCA_900474325.1 Synergus umbraculus | reverse complement strand
CTTCATGAGTTATTAATATTGTTCTTTTGAGTGACGCTGTACCTTGGCGGACAGTGGTTCGTCAATATTTTATTGTTTTGCTCGAGTCGCTATCTTTTACTAATAAATTCTTTCTATTGTTCTTTAAAGTGCAGTGTTTCTCAGTGAGTTTCCCTTGCCCCGCCCTCTCCGCGGTACTGTGCTAGTTCGAGGTTTAACTTAACATAAATTCATTCTTTTGATTACCTTTTGTTTGTTTTCGAGAAAAACAAGCTGGCGCTCAAATGGCCTAATTTAATAAACTAAATTTAAAATAAATTATATTAAACGTAAAATCCAAAATTTACAATTATAACCCAATCAAGGTTATAGTATTTAAGAATATTATATTAAAATTCCAAAACGATCCAAGCCGTCTAACTATACTTTTCCATCTTTCGAACGTATGTACCTCTGAGCGAGCTATAATCCAACGCACATGGTATGTATGGTCCAGGTATGCATGTAAGTGTATGTATGTACATATATGTAAATATATGTATGTATATATTGTGACGTGGTATATTTTATACCACGCACATTTTTCTATTCCAGCTTAACTTTAACTTATTCGCGATAAACTCCTAGCACAGAGTGATAGGTTGTGTGCACACAACCTGTCAGCTGATTGGAGCACATGAGCTCTCTGACAATCAGCTGACCATCAGACAGCAATCCGTAACCTGGAAAAACTCAACCACTTGAACTTACACTTACACTCATCACACTTTTAATGCTTCATATATTTAACTCTGAGCCATGGGGGCTCAGAGTCACACGCACACACACTCTCACACTGACGTCCAATCCGCATCGTATAGGCCTGAAGAGGATCCTGGTCAAGGTGCACGGATGTGATTCCCGTGCACGATAACGACCAGGAAGATGACAGCTTAATCAGCCGGTCATCTGCAAATTGGCACACTTGGCGCGATCTCTGGGCACATCGAGTCATCTTGGATTATCGGTCGACGGTTTCGTTACGTTGTTGCCATTAGGGAATTTAACATAATTTACAATCTCGCGGCGCTGCCTGTTTCCGCGCACGCCAAGTGATAGGAAGAGAGAGATTACTCGTTCACTATGTGCTCGTAGTCTTTTCGATCAACACGTTTTATTTGAGTCGTGTTAAGTTTTGTATTCTTACAAGTGCAAGCTATTGGATATTTATCAGCTAACTATTCCCTGGGTGTAGCGTGGAAGCCACCCAGTAGTTCTTTTGTGGATTCGGCATATTGGGCTTAGAATTGAAAATATTAATTATTTTGGAAAATATTAAAATACCGAACTTGACCAGAGGGCAAGTTTAACCATAGTTTTTTCTGTGTTGAATTAAAACAAGTACATGTTAATTCACTGCTAGCTTAGCTGTCGACTAACTAGACTAATTGTCAAAGAATTAGGAAAACTGCAAAGATTGTGTTAGAATTCGAAGAATTCCTGGGAATTTTGAGGAATTTAAAGTGTTTAAAACCCTTGAAATTCCAAATAATCCAATGCATTTAAACGAGTTTGTAACGATATGGCATGCCGTTACATTTAAATACGCCTGTATATAGGCAACCACAAAAACCAAAGAGCAATGTTAGAGCGCGTGAGCGTAGGCCACCTGAGCTGCAATTGCCGGCAGGCTAGAGAAATGATCATTGGATCTCAGCCCAGTGTCTCCAGATCGTGGGATTTTTCGGCCCCCACTCTACGACCCACGAGCTTATCATATCTTGCATGAGCTCGAGCATGAGCTCGTGGGCCATAGAGTGGGGGCCGAAAAATCCCACGATTTGAATGTTCCGCGCGATTCTTATATATCTATTATAATATGCAAATGAGTAACTTATATAATTAACTGTATGATAATACAATTATGTATAATATTATATTAATATTAATTAACTTTAAATGATTTTGTGCTGGAGTTTTAAATGTTTAAACGTTAAAATTGTATATATTTATAAACCGAAAAAACTAAAACAGTGCAATTTTTTCAATTAATACTTATTCTTAGAATTTAGTTATATTTTACTTATTTTGCTGGGACTTCGATTTTTAACATTTAAAAATTTCTAGTAATTCTAAGCTATTAGTGTTAAAGCAAAATAATTGTGAACTTGTTAGTATACTTACAATTTGTCATTGTTTATGTAATTCCAAATGATTCTCATAAATAAAGTTTATAATTTTGAAAGTCTGGAGGCTACATATTTTAATTTTTCGGTTTACACATTAGATTATAAATTTTACTTAAAGTAAGCTACTAAAATAAAATGTTACAATATTTACAATTACAATTGTGTTGAAGTTTTAAACGTTTAAACGTTTATTGTAATGTATTTATTATTGGAATCATTTAGAATTAAATAATTACATACTTTAAGTAATAACATGCATAATATTTTGAATTAATACTTCTTAGAATTGAGTTATATTACTTCTTTTTCAGGATTACCTATTTTGCTGGGACTTCGATTTTAAAGATTTAAAAATTTCTAGCTATTATAAGAAGATTTAAGTCTTGTTAAATCTTGAAATTTCCGAAAATTACTTAAACTCCTTTCAAATCACTTGACATTTATATAAATCTCTAAAATATATTTTTGATAACTCTTATTTCCAATTCTTTACAAAAATCCTTGAAGTATTGTTAAAACTCTTAAAAATACGTAAATTGATTTTAACTTTTAAAAATCCCTTGAAGATCCTTAAAATCAAATGTACTATTTTTCTTCTTTATATTACGAGACCGATCGCGCGCTTGAGCGCGCGTGTTTCGTATTTAAATTGTTTGAGGTTGGTATGCTTATGTACGTCATTAGGCTTTCTGCTGAAATGCATGTCCTTTTTAGAATAGGATATAATATATATTAGGGTGGCGCTTATTTACCAAATGCATTGAATATCGGCTCCTGTCTCGTGAATCGTTTATTTGTACCATAAAACTATGAAAGCAGCTGTGAAACCGGATTTTAAAAGCATTTAAAACGTTTCTCTTTGCAAAAAACGCTTTTTTCGAATTTTTTCAAAATTTTCATGCTCCTAAGCTGTCCCTTCTTGGTCTATGCTTTTTAGGGACCCCTAATCTATTGAGATCGTTTACGTGGATGATAACAGTGTGCCGAGTAGTGGTTTAGAGGTGAAACAAATTTTTTGACATCAATAGAGCTCTTTTATTCATTAAAAAAATTCACAAAAACGTAATTTTTTTGCGTTTTTTCGAGTTTATTGATCGATCATCAATATTTAAATCCCAAGTAAGCTTTTCTGCGAGAAAGTAGAGTTCAAGAGCTTTAATTTGCTTTGTTTTTTGAAGTTTCTAGGTGCAATATTAACGAGATATCACTGTTCAAAATTGGTAAAAAAGGCGAAGCATGAAATCTGTGAATCGAACAAATCATAGCGCTGCACAGTTTTTTATATTTTTAATACTCTGAAAATGTTTCTCATTGGAACTCAAGTTTGATGCAAAAGAATTGGCGGAAGAAAAAAAATTTTTGACATGTCAAATTATTTGTTATAAATCAATATTAGCAAAAAATAAGCAATATGATGGATTATGATGATTTTTAAGTAATACTTATGCATCGAAATCGCTCGCTTAGACCAACGAGGAAAAATGTGAACTCGAAAATGTGGCATCCGATATTGTTTGTTAAATTTGTAAACATTTATTATAAAAAATGCATGGTTGGAACCGTTTTAGGCAGAAAATAATCGAATTTTCATTTGATTGTCTTTGAATCTCATTGCTCATTGATGTGTTTTTGTCAGTCGATATCTCTACGCGTTTTTAAGAAATTGCTGGATTTCTGGAAATTTCTTTTCCAAATATTGTAAACAGTTTGCCATCTTTGTCCAAGGCTTGGACAAACTGTTTGATTAGTCCAAGTTTGATATGAATAGGCGGAAGCAAAATCTTTGAAGGATCTAGTAACGGTTCACGTATTATATTTTTGAATCCGGAATGGAAATCTTCTCGCTTTGGCTGATCTTTTTGTACATAGTGTTTCATTATATCTCTGCTATCCCAAAGACATAAAAAACAGGGACTTTTTGTAAAACCCGATTATCGTCCCAAAATCAGAGTGCAAATTTTAAGGTCCCCACAAACTTTCCATTGGTGTTCTCTATACTTAATCTTGCCCAAAACTATTTTTAACTTTTCATATGTTCCTTTCCACTTTGTTGAATGGCCTATTGGAATAGGTACATACATGTTACCATTGTGAAGTATAACCGCTTTTAGGCTCCGTTTTGAGGAGTCGAGAAATAGTCTACACTCTTCCTCCACATAGATATCGGGTTTTATTTCATTCATCACTTCCCTTACGTCTGTGCAGTAATGTTTTCAGTGATAACCATAGACTCTTGAGCTGTAGTTTCAATTTTAATCGCTGATGTTGATGGTTTCTTTACGCAACCTACATTGGCAGACAATATCTCTGATCTATTTGATAATACCATATCTGGACGTAAAATTTCTCGCTCTTTCTGAATCTGTAATCAAAAATCTATTTTTTGCCATATTTACAGGTTTGACCTTGAATTTACCTTGATAGTGATTCGATAGTATTGACTTAGTTTTTTGAAAAAAGGGGGAAAACATTTTTAATATCAGTTCTTAATATAAGTGACAGAAAGACCTACCTGTCTTAGAAAATCCTCTTTTTTAGAATGATCCGCACTCGATTTGCACTTGCGATTTTTACATTCTCATCAGAGAAGGTATTAGATTTACGTAAAATTTGACCCCCCCAGTTTTTGTCACATGTCCACGTTTTGGGACCCCCTGAACCCGAAAAACATGTTTTTACGAATGTGTCTGTCTGTCTATCTGTTTGTCTGTCTGTCTGTCTGACTGTCTGTCTCATACTTGGATGAAGGAATTCCCATTTGAAAGAAAACTTTTTTTTGGGACTCAAAAAACTGAATTTTCAGATCCCTAAAAATCGATTTCTTTAGAAAATTCTTCACCATTTTTGCAAAAATACTTATTTCGTCAAATCCTTCGTCCAAGAAGAGTAAAAATATATATACTAAAGAAAGCTCTTAGTTAAATTGATTGGAGGTGATCCATTTTCGAGTTATCATGGACACCGCGAAGAGTGTTAAAAAAAGGTGTTTTGGCTCAACGGGCGTAGTGCCTTCAAATGTCAATATTTTTTTTCAAATTGGGGATAAAGTATCTTCAAACATGTATCAATAGATGCGTAAAGGTTTGTTCTTAAAAAAATTTACCGTCTTTTCAAAAAAATTCGTGAAAAAAAACTTTTTTTTCGGAGAACAAGTGTATATAACCCCTTAAGGTCGATAGAACCTTAAGGAAATTAGTTTTCGTTGGCATTTCCTGTTGTATTAATTAAATAAAAACATATTGGCTTAAGCGTCCGAAAGGTGCAAGCGTCGCCCAGCGCGCGACGAGAATTTGGCCGCGCAGCGGGCAGATTTTTTACATGATTTTATTGCCACGAGGGTCTTCATTTGTCACTTTATATCACTCAACAAAGCGAGAAACAGAGAAAATTGCGAAAAAATACAATTATAAATCCGAAACGACATGAGGACGCGTGAAGAACTTATTTTGCGTGGACTGTATGTACCATGTCGTCTGCTACTTGGCGGACTACGTCACTACGCATCCTACGCATCAAAATTATCGGTAAAACAGGCCTCATTAATTTCATGCTTTGATTCCTTTTTGTTCTAATGTGGCGTAAAAAATTCACTCATTTCATATAAAATGCACTTATATTATCCAAGCTATTTTTTATAATTATTCAGGTTCACTTTGTTTAGAAACAAACAAAAGTAACTCAAAAATAAAATACTTAGATTTTTATTCATGCTTGAAATTCCCGCCATGCCTGTTTTACCGATAATTGCACAGTGGGCCAGGAGACCAGGTTTTGTTAGCAAAATTTGATTTCTAAATCAAAATTCAAAAATTCTACGGAATTGACTAAGAATAGTTACTCGGGGGTTTTTGGGGTTGCTGATTACGAATATGTAATCAAAAATTAAAAACTTAAAATGGAGGATACAATATGGCAGCGAAGATTTTGAAAAGTCCACGGAATTGGCTAAAAATTTGGTTTTGGGAGGTACACGGGGTCGGTTTCGCTTTCGAATTATCTTGAGTTCCATCTTCCTCTTCATCGGTGCAAGCAATCAGAAAAAAGAAGGGAAAGAAGGATAAGTTTAAAATAGCTTATAAATATAATCGAACTTTACACCTAACGCAATAGTGACGTACACGATGACACAATTTCTACATATTACAATTTATTTATTAAATAGAAATTTATTTTCTTAATATTACGTCCCTACAATGACTGTAATGCAGGCATTACAAGACTTTAATGACAGTCTCAACTCTTTACTCTTTATTTAATTTCTCGAAAACAACAAAAAACGGCAAGATGAAATTTACAGCATCGAAAGATAAAGAATTAAGCTTTATTAAAAAAAAAAACGAAAAAAAATATGCCTTTTTTCTGCAAAAATCAAAAATATTTTGATTTTCAAAAACATCGGTCAAGTTTTCAATATTTTAAAAAATGGTTATAAACATTCGATAGACTAGGAAAAAAGCTATCAAAAACATGTTGGATAAAATTTTGCATATTTCATAGAAAAGGAGCTTAATACCTTCAAAATAGCATGAAACCGTACAAAATCGAAAAAATTCGAAAAATTCCCCCTCCCCTATCTCGGTAAATTTTTATCCAATCGAAAAAATCGTTTTCCTCTAAAGTTCTACCTAGTAGGACTATACTTTACCCAAGTTTGAGTTGGATAAGACAAAGTCGATTTCTGAGGGTGGTACACTTGAGGAATAATGCCCCATATACATATATTGTATACATTAACGGTGTTAATTATCATTTTATTAATATCATTTATGCGCAAGGAATGTGGACGGAAAGAAGATTACCGTAACAAGTAAGCTCGCTCGTCCACGGTCGGCGTTGATGTAATTGGAACTACAAATGACGGTGATCCAGCGCGTGCGCGGCCACGTAAATATACCATAAGCAGCGACAAAAATGAAAAGGTGCAAACATGTGCTCACTTGACCTTAAGTGCACATCTTAAGGTAGACATTCATATATTTCAGAACTCAATATGTTGCGTTATGTCGGATTATGAACAATCGGAAGAAGGTGCTTTGCTGAAAACTCTTGTTTTTCATTTACTAATAATGTGATTGTATTTGACTGCAATTAAAAATTACAGATTGAAGTGTTTTCTTAAAAATTTAACACCTTAGTGAATTAAATAAATCGACGTAGGAGGTTAGAAATCAATTTCTTAACATCAAAAATCGTATTTCCCTAACGTCAATAATACTACGAGTTGTAATAAGATTTTCTACGTTGCGTCTGTATCATCGAAACAAAAACTGATCAATCAATATATAATTATCGTCAATAGTACTTCAATTAGTCCTGAATTCAGTATATTAATTCATTTTTTCGAATTCAAAAATCGAATTTTGTCCACAAAACCGAGTCTCCTGGCCCACTGTGAATTGTGTTGATGCGTAGGATGCGTAGTGACGTAGTCCGCCAAGTAGCAGACGACATGGTACATACAGTCCACGCAAAATAAGTTCTTCACGCGTCCTGTTGTCGTTTCGGATTTATAATTGTATTTTTACGCAATTTTCACTGTTTCTCGCGTTGTTGAGTGATATAAAGTGACAAATAAAGACCCTCGTGGTAAGAAAATAATGTAAAAAAGTCGCGAGTCCAAATCAAGTGCGGATAATTCTAAAAAAGAGGAGTTTCTAAAACTGGTAGGTCTTCTGTCACTTATATTAAAAACTTATATTAAAAATGATTTCCTCCTTTTTTCAAATAACTAAGTCAATACGCGTACTCCTACCACATTAGAGTTTTTTGAGGCTCAAAGAAATTTCATTTTGATCCGATTTGCTCCTCAAATACGGTTGAATGGAATTGATGTGCAAATTTAACGGTAAAATTACAACGTTGCAAAAAAGTGTCAATTTTTCCTCCTAAGTCCATCGTCCTTAATCAAATTTTTTTATTAATCACTTTCTATTCAGTTTTTCACAAGGAATCAGAAAATATAAATATGTATTTTGAACACTGGGACACCGGTATAGTGGAATAAATATGCCAAAAATCGTCAATTGATCTGTACACGTCCTCCAGATATTGCAGGATCGTAAAAAACGTGACACAAATACACGCACACACAAAATTTCAGTTTTACATAAGTAGATTTTCAGTCCGTCATAAGTTTGTCCCAAGTAGAATACGACTTTATAATCTCGCTAAGTAGTGTAAGATATTTTAAGTCAGCCGATTTGAATGCAAATGTAGTAACAGTTATTTTGTGTTAGATGTTTCGAGTTTCAAGCACGGTCGTATAAACAGGTCCAGAATCTCCGGTGGTTGGGGCATTAAAGCGATGACTCGCGTTTTGAACACGATTAGAGCTTCTCTAATTAGCCACCAAAGGGTAGAGCGCAACGATCGGAGGGTAGAGAGTCGAAGCTAAACTAACCTAAAAATGTGTTCTGTGCCATCTTCGTGATTATTTATTATTAACATATCATTAGAAATTACAATAATAATGATCGTTTGATATTAAAATAACCGTGTGACCGTTGAGATGTCGAAATTTTGTTGCGTTCCGAATTGACAGAGGTTACGTGTCAAAAAATATGGCTCAAATATAAACACTGTAAACAAACCGTATACCCTCCGATCATCACCCTCCACTCTTATTGGTCACTTAAGAAACACTAATCCTGTTCAAAACGCGAGTCACCCCCACCACCGGAGATTCTGGACCTGTTTATACGGCCGTGGTTTCAAGTATATGTATAAGTAATTTTCAGACTTGTTGCAAGTAGAATAGTACTTTATAAGTCAGCCAACAGGAAAACTAAGTAATAAATAATTCCATTTCACCAGGAAAAATGTGACTCTTTTTTCATTTTATCAGCTAATTAAAAAAAAAGATCAGAAAGACACCTTTGTCTGTCATCTGCCATATGAAAATGGATGTGATAAGAAATTTTCTGTGCTTTTTTCTGCTGTTCGATCAAGGAAGATGTAAGCCTGAAACTCTGGAAGAAACGTTGCCACCTAAGAAGGGGGATGGCTTTCGGGATTCAATAAGAAGCGAGTCTTTCGAAACACGTGGCTCTTTGAAAAGAAGCCTGAAAAGAAAAGTAAGATAAAGGGCCAAGATGTCGTTCCTCATGATGCCAACACGTCTATCGGGCATGTGAGCTATGAGATATTTAATACAGGTGACTGAATTCACATTTTTCACTACATCAGCGTACATCATTTTATCGGCTTATCCTCCCAGCGAATGGTGGATTAGCAATATTAGCATTATTCCTTGATGACATTTTTATGCTGCTTTCTTTCCTACCACCAATATAAAAACAGAAACGCGAAAAATCCTTCAAATGTATCTATCTACATCCGTCATGCGATTTTCACTAAAAAATGAGCGAGCAAAAGATCTTCAAGTAGCAATCCTCTCTCTCTCTCTCTCTCTCTCTCTAAAAAAAACAATTTATTTCAGTCAAATTCATATATGGGGCATTATTCCTCAAGCGTACCACCCTCAGAATTCGACTTTGTCTGATCGAACTCAAACTTGGGCAAAGTATAGTCCTACTAGGTACAACTTTATAGGAAAAAGATGTTTTCGATTGGATAAAAATTTACTAAGATAGGGAAGGGGGCATTTTTCGAATTTTTTCGATTTTGTGCGGTTTCGTGCTATTTCGAAGGTATTAAGCTCCTTTCCTATGGAATATACCAAATTTTGTCCAACAAGTTTTTGATAGTTTTTTTCCTCGTCTATCTAATAATTATAACCATTTTTAGAAAAATTGAAAATTTGACCGATTTTTTTGAAAATCAAAATAGTTTTGACTTTTGCAGAAAAAAGGCATGTTTTTTTTGTCTCAAAATTGAGGCGATCGGCTTATAATTCGCGCCTAAACTAAGAAGAATGAATAAACTTGTGTGAGAGAGACGTGAAAAGAGCCGGCCTATCACCTTACGAGCTTAATTGAATAGTAAGGGAAATTCTAATTATCCGAGGTGAAGACGAAGCGAGCAGAGAACCAGAAATCACTCTCATTTTGTTACTTAGAGTGGTCTCTTGGAGACAGGTCCTGCCACGCTTACGCCGTCACAAAAATAACGGATAAGGTGAATATTTATTGTAAAAATAATAGTCAATTTTCTATCGTGAAAAAGGTGATCGGTTGTGCTCAAATTGGTGTGTTTTTTATTTGTTATAGTGTGGCTGGTATCTGGTATATGGTATATTGGTATACGGTTTATATAATTTATAATTATATAATTTCTCACGAATATGATTGAATCATCTGAAGCCTG
>UCOK01009292.1:0-14600 GCA_900474325.1 Synergus umbraculus | reverse complement strand
AAATTCAAAAAGTTATTATGTCTATCCTATAGAGTGTTCAAAAAGAAACATTTTTCATCTTTACACTTTTTTTCATATCGTGCGTTGTTTGGCTTCTAATTCAAGTTTTATTTCATTTCTTTGGATTTTCAAAATGTTATGTCTTTAAGGTTTGTTTTTATCCAAAAAAGTTCTTAGGAAAAATTGTTCGAATTTTTGAATACTAGGAGCATAGAATATTTAAATAAAAAAAAATGGTTTCAAAAATTTTCAAAATGCTCCAACTTTTTGAATTTTTATCCAAAATGGCTGACCAACGAACTTCACCTTCATTTTAGTACACTAAAAAAGTATGTCAATGGCCAATCCAATCGGTCAATTCTTTCGAAAGTTATCGTGCTAACAAACTAAAATCTACAGACAGACACATTCGTAAAAACATGTTTTTCGGGTTCAGGGGGTCCCAAAACTTGGACATTTGATGAAAACTGGGGAGGTCAAATTTTACACAAATCTAATACATTCTCTCTGATGAGAATGTAAAAAAGTAAACAGTTAAAAAAACAATCATTGATTCAGTGAGCACCGTTTCGAGAAAACCCATCCCACGCGCGAGAAAGAACAAAAATCTTAGGTACTTTGAGGATGTGCTGGGAGATGAAAGCTACGTTTAAAATGTTCTTCATACTTTTTTGTAGTACTTATAAATTCCTGAGTTAAAAAGTATATTTTTAAATGTATTTCCTGTCTATACCGCTTTGGTCCGCCTCTGGGGCAAAGCGGTATGATTACACTTTTTTTACAATAGCAATAATCTTCTATATGCATTAAAAAATTTTTTAAGTTAAATAATCTATAAAAGCTGTATTGTAGATTAATAACTTGATTGTGCGAAAAATTTTTTTTTTCGTGAAAAATTGATAATACCGGTAGATATACAGCTTTGCCCCGGCTTCCCCTACATATCACTATTGAAAAATTCGACGTAGGATACGATATCGGCAGCGCCACCGCAAACAAAATCGGAATATGGGACAGTATACGACGTCGTTTCCGGCGTCGTTTATGATGTCAACATTTTTTTTAATATGCATTTATAATTATGAAAGCTATAAGAATGTTATTGTGTAATTAAATTGCTTCCTCATAGAGGAAGCTTTGTAATCGTTACATTTTCCAATATTTTTAAAATAGTTTAATTAAACTTTCCTCACTTCATAGATGTCTAGTAGAAAATTCTAATCAATCTTTATTTTCATATAACCAAAATTTAAAGCTAATGTAAGAAAGTAAAAGGTTTTTTGCATCGTATAAAATTAAATAATCTAATATAAATAAATTTTATTAAAAAATATGAATGATGAGGTCGAAAGATTCTTTGTTTCGAGAAAAAATAATTATATATATTTTTGAATATTGAAGCAAATCGTTAATGCTTCCTGTAATATATGAGGAAGAAAAGTGCTCAAAAAATGAGCACAAAAAATATAAATATAGTTAAAATGAACATGCGAAATTGAATTCGTAGCTAGTTTATATATATATAATATATATAACTTGAGATGAATAATTTGAACTGAAATTATCTATTGCTTCATAGAAAAAAGTGAAGGAAACCACACCCTTTATTGTCTGAAAGCGAGTTCCGTTCTCCTGAACTTGAATTCAAACCTGACGTACGTTGATCAAACTCGACTTATCACATTGCCGATCAATTTTTCGAAGGATTTTGGAAAGCTCTGTTTCTTCAGTTAGTTACTAAATGAGAGATCGGTTCAAAGATATATTGAGATTCCATTATGTAATCCGGGTCAATAACTTTTACCCTTAATCATTGAAACGCAGTTTGTCAAAATGATAGATCATTAATTACTGTTCAAAGATTTATATTTTATAATACGTATGGGTCATTCCATATCATATTTAGAACTGCAAAATAAAATCGCCTCGAATATTTTTTTTCGTGTTTTCGATACAAAACAAATAGACACGTATTTTTTTATTTCAATATGATATGCAAACTTTTCAAGTTACGAGTGTTTAAACAACTGGAGTAGAAAAAATTAGGTATTTTTTTAAATCTTCCAGTTCGTAAACTATTTCCTAGAAAACAGTGAAATTTTCAGGTAAAGTCGACGATTACCTACACTTTGCAAATAGTGATGAATGAAAAAAATATTCCTTTTTTTAAATTAGAAATATGCAATTGGTTTAAATAAATGGCATTTACGGAAAATGGACATTTTTAAAATCGTTTTTTTTCCAGGATTAAAATATTCTTTATAGTTTTGAGAATATCTCATAAAAATTTCAGAGTGGAACCTTGAATACTTTTTAATAAATAGATAGTTGTTTACAGTCGGGTCAGCTTCTGATAGCGCACCGTCCACTGTGAGTGTTCGTCGCCGCGCGCCGTGCGAAATAGAAAATTCGGGGTATACGGTGCACTATCAAGCGCTAGAAGTTGACCCGACTGTAAAAAACTATCTGTTTATTAAAAAGTATCCAACGGTCTACTCTGAAATTTCAATGAGATATTCTCAAAACTATAACGAATATTTTAATCCTGGAAAAAACGATTTTAAACATGTCCATTTTCCGTAAATGCCATTTATTTAAACCAATTGCATATTTCTTATGTAAACAAAAGGAATATTTTTTTCATTCATCACTATTTGCAAAGTGTAAATAATCGTCGACTTTACCTGCAAACATCATTGTTTTCTAGGAAATAGTTTACGAACTGGAAGATTTTAAAAAATACCTAATTGTTTCTACTCCAGATGTTTAAACACTCGTAACTTGAAAAGTTTGCATATCATGTTGAAATAAAAAAATACGTGTCTATTTGTTTTGTATTGAAAACACGAAAAAAAATATTCGAGGCGATTTTATTTTGCAGTTTTAAATATGATATGGAATGACCCGTATATTAAAATACATTTCGAGTTATGTTATGATAAGAAATTTATTTAGAGGGATTAATTTCCTTAATTCATAACAATTATTTTATTAATTATTCTAGCTTCAATAATTTCTAATGTGAGTGAGGAATTAATTAAATATGTAATTACTCAATAAAGTTATTGTTATGATTTTTTTTAATGATTTTTGTTTTAAAGAAAGGCATTGTTTTTCTTGAGTTTCATATTTCCTATGCTTTTAAATTAGATTTTGTGATATTGAAGTTTATTAATATCAAATCGAAAAAAATTTTTTAAACATCATGTTTGTTCTAAAAATTA
Source organism: Synergus umbraculus (assembly GCA_900474325.1). Taxonomy (NCBI): domain Eukaryota; kingdom Metazoa; phylum Arthropoda; class Insecta; order Hymenoptera; family Cynipidae; genus Synergus; species Synergus umbraculus. The sequence goes on along the minus strand of UCOK01009292.1, from coordinate 11,376 downwards.
ATAAAGGTTGCTAATGTGTATTCAACTTATAGAAACGGTGTTGTATTATTGTAAAATAAATAATTATATGTATACATATATTTAATTTATTTAGCGGAAGTTTTTCGCTGTCCATTCTCTTTTGATGAAATTTTCAAAAACTGACATTTCGCGAGTGGATTGATGATCGTTTTTTTAAACGACACGATCCGAACAGAAACAATTTGTTAAGCGGTAGACCTTACTTGGTATTACTCCTGTATTCGGTAATCGGGCCTTGAATCAGGTAAAGTCCAGCAGATGTTCTTTACAACATTTTGAGTCTGTCTCATAATTTATAACTAAATTAGGTTCCCAAAAATTGTGGATTGAACTTTGAAATTAAAATATTTGAAAATACAGTATAAATTATAATTAAATTTATAACCTACGAAATACATTTAATGATTAAACTAGAATGAAACTTGTCGTTTATAAAAAGATAGTCTTTGAAACATTTATCTACTTAAGAAAACTAATAATATTTTCAATAATTTATCACCACAACTTTGGGAATTTTTTTGAATTTCCATATCATCAGCGAATTTCACTGATTTGGTATGGTTTTCGCTGATTCAGATTTAGAGAGAAAATGGAAAATTGTAGAGAAATGCCCATTTATTTCATTTGTTTTTGAAACAAATGTGTATACATTTTGTTCGAAATATATTTTTTATTCAACTTTTTAGCAAAGATTTATTCACGGAAATGAAATACAGATTAAGGAGGACATTCAGATACTTTTGTGTATTGCTCAATGACATCTTAATTTACTTTTTTTTAAATATTTTGCAATGCCGCAGAGAACGTTTCCGTCCTTTAAAAATTGTTATTTTTATTAAGTGTAAATGAAATATACCCGGGTAGAAATTTAAAATTGGTTCTTAATAGGTTCTGTCTAGATTGCCTATTCACTGTCGAGGCCCTAAAGTGGCAGTCTATCGAGGGCCTATTCATAGGGTCTTTATAGTACTGCGTATGCGCTATTTTAATTTCTGCTTGCACAAAATTAATATTATTACTGTATCTGCTGAAATCATTAATGATTAATGGAATCATTAATGACCTAAAACTTTGACGGAAAATAACGACCAGGCCTCTGGAGCTGAAGACGAGTTCAAAACAAGCTCATGTAATAACACTCGGTCTTCTTTGGTTAAAGAAGCGTCGATAAATTTTAATTTCAAGCGTCCTTCTACAAAACTGAGCCAAATTGTAGGAACAATATCCACATTTCTAACTGAAGGTTGTGATCCAGGTTTAATAAATTCCACCAACTGAAAATCGTGGTTTTCCTCATCTGAAGACATTTTTAATGATTCGCACTTTAAAATATATGAATAAAATACACTCGCGTCGAGTCAGTTGTGCATACACGGAAAAAATAAGTTGTTGAAACTTTACTTGACTGAGTCAATCACTCTAGGATGGGATCAAAAGTATATCATAAATTAAAAAAGTCGTTCCTAGAAACTTTGATTGATACTTGTTTAAAAAGTATAAAGAAGCTTAGAAATTTCAAAAGACTTTTAACGAAAATTTAAAGGCCGGAGGCATAGAGTTCGTGTAAAACTCATACAATAATTCTTTCAAGCCAGTCAATGAAATTTTGATTGACTGCTATCGTTAAAGTTTGATAGAGTGAGTCCATGAAAATTTCGATGACTCCTAACGAAGATTTAGAAGACAGTGTTGCCAAATAAAAAAAAATTATTTCAAGGTTTTATTTTAATATATATTCTTATATATAGACTTATACTGAAATTATATTTATTTTTTACATATGGACACATGATCGCTGTAAAAACATATATATATTATCGCATAATTTTTACGCTACGAAAAATCGGAATAAATTCTACGGTCGCCGGGATTCGATCTACCTAACCTATCTGTAACGCATCTAACGCAACTTATCTTTAATAGCTAAACCCCACGGCTAATCTACCACATGGAATATTTTTAAAAAATCTCAGCAAAGAGCCAAAGCTTGACAATACAGGGCCGTTTTAAAAGTATTTGGGCCCCGGTCTCATTGGAATTTATTTCACTTATAAAATTTTGTTAAAAACCGAAATTCGAAATTTAGAACGATCGTGGAGCATGTTGGCTTCCCTCTGAAGAAATGCTACCATTGGTCTAAATGTGGCGCGTGATTCAAAACACAATTAATTACAGCCAATGGCAGGATTTCTCCATTGGGAAGCCAACGCGTGCACGACTTGACACACTACGACACTAGTTTAACTTGACAGTTGACTTTGCTTAACCTAGCTTTATCCATGCAGCGCAAGCGTCCAATGAGACTGTACATTGTGTATACAGACAATGTAGAAAACAGTCAATGAATTCTTCGACAACTCGTGAATCAGTTATTCGCTTTTATGCTAGGGAATTATTGTATTTAAAATCTTTTGGAATCTGGAGGACTTTTTACAAAAAATTGAATGATTGTCTAAAAGTTTGTCACAATCTGTTGAATACAAATTGATGGACCGATGTTCCTAGACTGTGCTTGAATAATTATATGACTTTTTTTCACTTTTTCGACAAAGTCTTCGGTGTTTTATTGAAAAGTATATCAGATTCTAAAAAAAAAAAGTGACCTATCCTAGAATGGATGACTGTCAAGTAAAGTTTCAACAACTTATTTTTTCCGTGTAGCTATTGACAGCTACAGGCATCTCCGCCATCTCCAATCCACCATTTTGTTGGTCTTCAGTGGCTTATAGTCACGTGGTCAGTGCGATATTCTACTGCGCATACGCCACAAAGCGCGCGTTTGTTGAAAATTGTAAAAGAGATGCATGTGATGCAATATTTAATAATAAATTACATTGAAAAATTTTACGACTTTTCAAATGATAAATTTTTTTAAAAATATTAGGTGTACAACTTTGCTCCCGCCGTTTTTCGATAGATGACTGCAGCGGTAAGTGCCGGTTGAAATAGGCAGGTCAAAAATTTCATACAGTAAGCTTGGACATCTGTCAACATAACCACATCACCACATTAGTGAATTTGTGTTTGCATCAGAAGTGTATTCTCGATCGAAGATGTCAGTTTTCGAGCCAAATTCTCGTCATTTGCAAGAAGTGTTGATTTTCTGCTTTCATTTGAAGAAAACTGCGGCTGGGGCTCATCGAATGCTCTCAAGTGCTTACGGTGACGCTGCTCTTAGTGAAAAAACGTGTCGTGAGTGGTTTCAACACTTTAAAAGCGGTGATTTTGATGTCGAGGATCGGCATGGCGGCGGAAGAGAAAATATTTTCGAAGATTCCGAACTGGAGGCATTACTTGCTGAAGACTCGTGCCAAACGCAAGAAGAATTAGCAGAATCATTGGGAGTCACTCAACAAGCAATTTCGAAACGCCTCAAAGCCATGGGAATGTTTCAGAAGCAAGGAAATTGGGTTCCTGATGAATTGAAACCAAGAGACGTTGAACGCCGTTTCTTTGCTTGTGAACAGCTGCTTCAAAGACAAAATCGGAATTGTAACCGGCAACGAAAAATGGGTCCACTACGATAATCCCAAACGCAGAAAATTATGGGGAATGCCCGGACATGCCTCCACATCTACGCCCAGGCCGAATATTCACAATGCCAAGATTATGCTCTGCATTTGGTGGGACCAGCTCGGTGTGGTGTATTATGAGCTATTGAAACCGAGTGAAACTATTACAGGGGATCGGTATCGAACGCAATTGATGCGTTTGAGTCGAGCATTGAAGGAGAAACGGCCACAGTATCAAGAGAGGCACGATAAAGTTATCCTGCAACATGACAATGCTCGGCCACATGTCGCAAAACCCGTCAAGACATACTTGGAAACCCTAAAATGGGAAGTCTTACCCCACCCGCCGTACTCTCCAGACATTGCTCTTTCCGACTACCATTTATTCCGATCGATGGCACATGGCCTAACTGAGCAGCATTTCCATTCTTATGAAGAAGTCAAAGAATGGATCGATTTGTGGATCGCCTCAACAGATGCATCGTTTTTTCGAGATGGTATCCGACAATTGCCCGAAAGATGGCAAAAAGTAGTGGCTAGTGACGGACAGTACTTTGAATCATAAACAGGTAATCACTTTTTCAGAATAAAACCTCAAATTTTCGAAAAAAAATCGGCGGAAGCAAAGTTGTGCACCTAATACTATATGTTTGTATCTTAAATAATAATGAAGATATTAAATGAATAATTAAAGAATAAAAATATCCTATATAAGAAAATAGATGACCTGTCGAGTGTCCGCAGTTTATTCGTGATCTGATTGGTTGAGAGATGGTCACGTGGGATCTTCACAAGTGTGTAAAGTAAATTAATTATTAATGCGCGCTAGTAAAAGAAAATATTACATATTAAAGAAGAATGAAAATATTAAAGAAGTACTATACGACAATAACCTGTCGAAGGCCAGTCGAGGAAATATCGAGATTTCCGGGTATTATTACGAGATTTCGCTGTTTAAAAAACTGATAGAAGTTTAATATACATGTGAGTAAAGTTGCTTGAACATACCCTAATAAATTTTAATATACCATTAAGTGAATGGGTTCTAAGAAAGATATGCTATTGTTTCGTTTCTCGTAAAAAATAGTGCTTTCTACGAAAAACGAAACGATAGTACACTCTTCGTAGAAGACATCGATGTTTTAGAATTAACATACATTCATAATAAGAAGCTGCTGCCAAAAAATTTGTGTTCGTACTTTTTACGATGAAGCGTCATTCGTGTCAAGTGAGCACATTTTGCAATTCGAAGGATAGTCAGGCTTAATAGATGAAAGCATAATGAAAGCATAGTGGTCAGATAGAGCATTTAATTTACTAATGATTAGGTATATATATTAAGAAATTTTACAGAAAACCTTCAAATCTAAAGAAAATTTTTAATTGATCAAATTCAAACTGCGTACACTATACCCGTATTGCTGGTAATCTTGGGTACTTATGTGGTGTGCTCTGAAAAGTAAAATTTAAATAAAATAAGCAAATTATATCCGGTTCGCTCCACAATAGACTTATTTCGTCGATCTAAACGTAACGCCTACGGCTGCATTATCTGTACTGTCTATATGCGGGCATCGTATTACTAACTATTAGAAGTTTTGAGCTTCCAAGTTCACGTGGTACAAATGTGCAAATAACCTCACCTTGGCAAAAAAGTAGTTGGTAATACAATGTGCGCGCACTGTGCGTTATAGACACTAATTATGAAAAATTTTTTTTCACCTTCCAGACTAATAATTGGCTTAGACATTTAAAGAGCAATCTTTCTTGCTATAAGAATAGTCCCTGAGAGGGTTAAATAAATTCTGTGTAGATGACAATAGCAAGTAGTCGAGGTCGAACTTGAACGTGACTTTCTCACAGTTAATCCCGAGAACGTTCACTTTACTCATGTAAGTCTTTGAGTAAAGAATGCAAATTCCATCGCTAAGCGATCCGAGATTTCTACTTACCTGCTCGGTACTGATAGTTTATTTAAGTGTTGCGTGTACTGCCGCGTATCTTACAATTATGCAATTTCAATACTGCATCTCGCGTGGTTCAAACGGCCTGTTTAAATGTCTAGAGGCTATTCACGCCGCATGTGTAAAAGTATGATTTCTTTGCACTTATCTGACAACCTTGTCCTCAGAGAAAAGCAATTTCCGATCTGCTTATGTAAGCCAAAAACGGGAACACAGGTTATGATATATGTAGGCATGCATTTTGCATTCGTCTTGCAAATTTTCTAACAGTTAGCGTAATTTAAAACAAGAGTGTGACTGTTCATCGTTTACTTCAATAGGTATAAGAAAATTGTTTGATTATGAAGACGGATTTTGCTACAATACGATATTTACGTCACTTAAGGCTCATAATCAGTTGTAATATATAATTATTACGAAGTAAGTGGTATTTATTAAATGAATATGTTTACCAGTTTTGATTGCTGCTTCTAGTAAACATTCATTAACTTTGTTTTTAGTTTTAGAAAGTGAACATGTTTAAAGTTATGTATATAAGTCTTGTCAACTGACATATATTTATCAAGGCCGTCAGTGCATCGACCAGTCTCCTAATCAGTGCAGCATAGATAGTGTGAATTTGGTTCAAAAAATAACAACATATATCATAAATAGAATAATTAATCAGAATTTTTAATAAATAATTGCAGACCCGATTCGTATGAGTAATTATATAATTATTAGGCCTTCAACGAAACATGCGATTGCGGCATTCTTATGTTCTCAACCAGATTGAATATATTGAGTACAAAAATTTAAGCTATAATAAATTTAGCGTAAAATGTAATATATTTAATGTATAAGAAATATACTCTCATTTTTTAGAGTTTTTAAGTTGAATTTTCACCCTACCGAAAAAAAATTTTCAAACAAATTGGACATAAAGGTGTTTACTGAAGTCAGCATAAAATGAAATTCAACCCTTGATAAAATTGATTCATAAAAAAGAAAAAAGAAAAATTTTTAGGCCTGTTATTGATAGATTGATCAAAGTAAACTCTATTGGGATCTGAATTTTTGAGGACGCTATTATGTCAATATGACCGAGATAACAGGTAAAGTTTGAAAAACACCATTGAATTGGTAGTGAAAATGACAAAAAATCATTCAAAAAACCACAAAATTAAATTAAAAATCAAACAAATTTGTGATTCTACAAATTCTACCCCCTCTTGAAGAAATTTTATTGAGTGGAAACAAAATTCACAAGCGTATCACAATAACCTTTTTTTATTTCCTCAAAATGCTGAAGAAATATTTATAGATATTAAATGGAAATATTGCCCTCCCTAGGGATCACAGGACCTTGTAGCTGGTGGAAGGGCTTAAGGGTATCACGAGCGGCCACTTCGGAATCTGGGAACCAGAAGAACTGGGCTGCGAGGCCCAGGGACTCTGGAGAACAGAGAGGTGGGTAGTCCGTGGGATCTGAACAAAAGAGCGATCCTTCTGGGAGGAATTAGCCACATCTCTTAGAATATTGAGGGCGCGAGTCCTTAGGCTCCAAAACCAAGATGTGACCGACCTTGTCGAGGGTTGAATGGCACCAGGGTTACCAAAATTCGCCCCTGTCATCAGCGAGGGGGAGCTGTTGCCGACAGAGGCCTGCTCGTTGGAGGCAGGTGTCTCAAACGGTGAATTCGGGAAATCAGGCCGCATCCCATATTATTTAGGCCTCATTCATGCATGCGGGGCTTTGCATGAATGGAATACCTCTTCCCTAGCTGCTGGTGGGATCAAAATGGAGGAGAGGGTCCTACACCAGGGCGCTCAAACCAGGGGAGCTCTTCTGTGGGGCCTTCTCGAGAGGGCCCCACACCAGGGCATAATGGGCTTTTAGCCTGAGCGCCTGTAGGCCCCATGGGCGTGGGGCGCCTCGCCCGAACTATCTAACTAACTAACTAACTAACTAAATGGAAATATTAGAATATAATTATTTTTGATTAACCAAATACGCAACAAAACTCTTTACTTTTGAACTTCCACGGTGAATATTCCATTTCAAAACAACTATAATTTCCACATTTACATTCTGTTTTATTTTATAACTGTATAAAGTATGATTAATCTTTCATTTATTTGAAATTTTTACTTTTGTGCGTGATAGCCCATCCAAAATGTCGAAATCTACATGTTTTTGGACTTCAAAATTTTGCCATCAGGTGGTGTATCACAGTGTATCGGGTTGCATAGATGTAAGAATGGATGGAGCACAAATGACGAATTCGAATTCGATGAAGTGTGCTCAAGTGTACACTCAATAAGTGTGTCAGGAGTGTGTGGGAAAATGTGCAAAGGTAATGATCCATACACTCCTGAAACAATTACAGAGTGTACCAGAATGTACACTTGAGCACACTTCATCGAATTCGGATCCGTTAAAAGTCTCAATTTAGGCAAGGGGGATGGAGCGGCCATATTACTCAGGGAAGTTTTGAAGCCTCTGATTGGCTGATTTATTGCTTGGCTTGTGATAGGTTAACAGAAGTCTCGACAGTGACACTACTTAGAAAAAAATCATTGTACGTTAGGGCGGCGTCCCATATTTGCATTTTGCATTGCGTTATAATGAAAGTGAAAGAAACAGTAGTATACTGTTTTCTCTTTCACTCTCATAATGACGCAACGCAAAACGCAATCATGGGATGCCAACCTTAGTCCTAAAGGTGCAGTCCCATGTCGGCAGAAAACGTCGGCGTAAAGCAGAAATTCCTAAGAGTGACAGAGAAAGGCAGATCTCTTTGTCTCTTTAACTCTCATGAGTTTCTGGCTTACACCGACGTTTTCTGCCGACATGAGATTGCACCTCAAGGCTGCCATTCCATCATTCTGTTATTTAGGCTGTTTGTTTTGCGCTTTGCATTTTGCGCTTGCATGTGATGTAATAAAAGATATTAGAGAAAGAAGCTTCAAATAGGTATTTGGAAAAGGAAATTGGACGATTGAGTTTTGAGAATGGGTCGGGAAAAATTATTTGAAAAAGTAATTTGACAAAAGAAGTTTGGAAGACTGCGTTACAAAAATGGTGAAAAAAATGGTTTCAAAAAGTGGTTTGAAAAAAAAATTAGAAAAGGGAGTGGAAAAAGTGAATTGTAAAAGCGCGTTCCAAAATTGAAAGAGAAAAGACGAAGGATAAGGGATTTGGAAAAGTGATGTGAAAAAGTAAGGTTGGTGAAGGGGGTTTGGAGATAGTGTTGGCAAGAGGAGATTGAAAAAGGTGGTGTGATATAGGGTTTTTAGAAAAGTGGTTGCAAAAACGGAGTTTGAAAAAGTGAGTGGAAAGCGGTTTACAAAAGTTGTTTGAAAAAAGGTTGGCAAAGTTTTTGGAAAAGCTGGTCGAAAAGGGGGGTTTTAAAAGTGTTTTGTAAATTGAGAGTGGAAGAAAGGAAGGTAAAAAAGATTATGAAAAAGGTGGCGAAAAAATCTGTTTGTATAAAGGTTAGGAAAAAGGGTTATGCAAAAAGTGTTTGGAAAATGTGATGGAAAACGAGATAAGAAATAATTTAAAAAAAGAAAATTTTTTTATCAAACTATAAAATATTTTCCACTAATGTAAGTTATAAGAAAACTTTCATAACTGTCGTTATTATTTTGTAATGAAGGAAAAAAAATTTTCTATGTGTGTAGCAGCTGAGTATCTATCAGAAAGTTCTATCCTTTTCCAGACTCAGTTGAATGTCATGGGCAACTGTTGATATGAAAGAGCTATATACAATACAGGGTGAGTCATTTTAATCTAATTTCGCAAATATCTTCTAAAATACTTTATCTACGAAAAAAAGGTACTAACAAAGGTTGACCAGGACCGAGGAGGACATTTGAATGTACTACCAATTTTGACCTTGAGGTCAATTTTTAAGGTCAAATGGAGGTCAAAACCCTTTTTTAAATGGGAACCCCTATTTTTGAGCGCTGATTTGAAAAGAGCGGAAAATTTCACGTCCAAACTGTTCTATGGTAAAATGGTTTTTGTGACCTTGAAAATGTTAAAAATCAAGGTCAAATGTCTGAGAAACTAAAAGATGCCCTTTTTCTGAAAAATATTGACAGAGTCTTTACACCTTATCAGAGATGATTGCTAGTGCGTGGGTGTTTTGATGAGGGTGTTTTGATGATAATCCATAGCTTGAAGTCTATAAAAAAAATTCATCCTGGCACAGAAGTCCATATTTTCCAAAAAGCGTTCTTTTTCCCAAAAGGGATGATCGAAAAATATTGTCAGAGTCTTTACACCTTATCAGAAATGATTGCAACTGCATAGGTGTGTTTATGGGAGTCTTTTGATGACAATCCATAGCTTGAAGTCTACCAAAAAAAAATTAATCCGAGCACAAAGGTCCATATTTTCGAAAAAAACGTTCATTTTTGGAAAAAGGCACCCAATCGTTTTTCAGATACTTGACCTTGAGATTGGACCCTCTTAAGGTCATAAACATAAGTTTTCTAAGGTACTTTTCTTACACTAAATTGTCCGCTCTTATCTTATCCACCGCGGACTCATCTGCAGTCAAAAACAGGAATTACAATCTATGAAAAATCATCCTGACCTTCCTGACCTTTATCTACTTTTTTGAAACATCTTCAACGGTTGTTTACCCTGAGAAACCAATGCAATTCAGAAAAAGGGCATCTTTTCGTTTCTCAGACATTTGACCTTGATTTTTAACCTTTTCAAGGTCACTAAAACCATTTTTCCATAGAACAGTTTGGACGTGAAATTTTCCGCTCTTTTCAAATCCACACTCAAAAATAGGGGTTCCCACAAAAAAATTGTTTTGACCTCCATTTGACCTTGAAAATTGACCTCAAGGTCAAAATTTATGGTACATTCAAATGTCCCCCTCGGTCCTGGTCAACCTTTGTTAGAACCTTTTTTTCGTAGATAAAGTATTTTAGAAGATATTTGCAAAATTAGATTAAAATGACTCACTCTGTATATGTGTAATTTAAAGAAGTGAAATGATAGAAATAATGGTATTATCGCCTTTCCCTCTCAGCATTCTGTCTTAGTAACTACTTATACTTACTACCACGACCTTGTGTTGAAAAACGCCCATTTTCCGTACCCTAGCCCAGAGAACTCAATCGCTGACGATCTTTAAATTGTAGACCTATTGGCAGTGTGAACTTCAACGATTCCGATAATCACTTGATATTATCTAAACGGCCTCAGCTCAAGATCGTTTACCGAGGATTTAGTACAGGAATGAATGTAGTCGTGACTTATTAAATCAGACACAAGTACTCATATTGAATATTATTGACCATTGTATAATTCAATATGCGTCTTTAATGATCGACAGTAATCCCAAAGATATTAGTACCTAGATGCGGCATAGGGATTTTAATTTTCTGAATTAATTAAATTAGAAAATTTTTAAGGCAAATTAATTGGTTAATAGTTTTAATAATAATTTTAGATTTAAATATTATAAAACCAATTAAATGGAGTCGAAATTTCGATACAGTGTCACAATTTTAAGGGCGTTGAACCCAAGTGTTAAGCTCAAAATTCCATTCTCCATTTTACTCAACGAAAATGATAGATAAATATTTTTTCGCTCTGTAGCACTAATCTTTTATCAAATATGAGACTGCATACAGAGCAAAAAAATATCTACTTTTAATACTTTTTGTATAAAACGAGGAATTCAAAATCTGACTACAAAATGAAAAATGTTAATTTTATTTGAAAAATATTTTCTCGCTCTGTACGCATAATTCTAGTTAAAAATTGATTAATTCTACAGAGGGAAAAAATTCCAAACTTTATATTTGTTGAGTAAAACGAAGAGCAAATCGAATTTTTAGATTAGAACTTGGTTCCAACACCCTTAAAC
>UCOK01009291.1:0-13846 GCA_900474325.1 Synergus umbraculus | reverse complement strand
ACCTAACTTAACACTACTACATACAACGCAATTCCCTAACGCAGAATATCGCACGATGAGACGCTGAGTATATCGGTCGAAATGGAACTTATATATCAACCAACCGAATTCTCACCGCTTGTGAGAAACTCCCAGTGACGGGCTAAGTGGTGACCCATAAGAGTGACCAAAGGTAACCCAGAAGGTAACCCACGGGGTGACCCATGTAGCCGCGCGCAGATTCTTAATATCTCAGAGTGTAAAACCTGACACTCTGAAATACTCAAACAGACTATAAAATTATGGTCAGTCTGACTATTAGGAAAAAATTATGGACAGTAGTTAGTACTATCTAGATGGTCAACCTGACTATCTAAATTTTGACACTCCAAGTTTGACTATCCATTTTTCTCCGTGTGTCAATACGACACGTAGAAAACTCACTTTATGCTTGTTACAACCACAGAAATAGTAAAATATGGTACAACTACTAATTTGTGAATCACAATTTTAATTAACAAAATCATACGTGATTTTGGCGACTATTATGAAATACTTGTGGCAACTATTCAATAATACTACTAGTATACATGAATGACGTAAGAAAAATCCTATATTATGTACTTTTCCGAATAACTTTTTTTTGTCACTTACTGTCCATGTTATACCTCGCTGTAAACCTGAGTGAGCAACTTTTAATTTAAAGGGTTATTCTACTTTATCCGCTAAAAAAAAGAGCTATTTTTAAACATTTTTTTTTACTATATCATGAAAGATATGGAAATAAATATTTTTAGGTATGATAAAACATGTCTTAAACTACGTAAAAAATTTTTTTTATTAACTTTATTCCATGTTTATATTTTAAAAAATGGCCATGCGTAGGCTTATCAAAATCAAAAGGGTAGACGGTACCAGGGCAATTTCGGTAACGGCTAGCTTAAAACAAAAATCAAAATGGATTAGATTCAGTATGACAAATACTAGGTTACAGACCTAGATCAATATGTGTAGAATGTGTGGTTTAAATTTCATAAGGATCGGTCGAATAGTCTTCATAAACTCCTTGGTACCGCTTTAAAAACGCTGTTTTCAGATAACTGCGTTTAAAACAATAAAAGTGCAATAAAATAAATAAAAAACAATTTTTTAAAAATATTTTAAGACATGTTTTATCATACCTAAAAATATTTATATGTATATCTTTCATGACATACTCAAAAAAAATGTTGAAAATAACTCTTTTTTTGAGCGTATTAAGTAGAATAACCCCTTAATTTTTGCTTAACCCTTTACAATTTAGAGTGGTTGCGTAGCAGTGACTATGCGCTGCCAATTTTCACTAATTCAGATTTAGGGTGTAAAACAAAATCGAATTAAATAACTAAATTCTGTTTGTTTAATTATTACAACCGGAAAAATTTAATCCAAATCAATCAGCGGATCGAGAAACGAAGAAACTGTTGCGATTGCAAACCCATAATCCAGAAAGTAGCTGAAGTCGAGGAAAGGCGAGTGATACTGCATAGACGCGAATTAATGCGAAAATATTCCCGGGTCTATAGGTTGGCGAGCAAGGAGATTGGTTTTAGTGATTAAATATAGGGCCAAAAATGATGGAATCCCACCACGCTGTACCTAAATGCATTGCCACCTTCCCGGAGAAAACAAAAAAAAATCAAGAAATTGTGCATTCTGTTAATCTTATAAACTATATAGTCTTACCTCCTTTCCTTTGGTTTCTCCTCTTTCGAACCATTCTACAGTGACACTTCTCAAATCCCAATTAACACCTGAGACTATCGCTGAGTGAATTCGACCTGAAACAAAGAGAAAGTTGCGATAAAGTTGTATCAACTTTTGTATTCATTTAATGAGCAAATGTACTATTATTAGATCATCTGAGTCGTTTGCATACAAAAAATTTTTATTTTCCTTACATCATCTTTAAAATATGATAAATTGAAAAGTTATAGTTGAAAAATAAAATTTTCAAAATTATATCTAAATATCCATTACTTTTTTTAATTTTCAATGAAATAGATTAATCACACAGAACAATCAATTATTCATTTTGATATCACAAGGAATCTTTATTTTTTTTACATAATCTTCAAATTATGATAATTTGTACTTTTTATATACATATGTTTAGGGGAGAGTGACACTATTATTGGTAATTTAAATTTAAGCGACAATATCCTCACTCTATAGATACATAAAAGTATATATAATGTCCGCCAGGAATTTTGCATACAAAGATGTGATCATGATAATGATTCATATGTTATATGATGAATCATTATTTTGAATAAAAAAAACTCAAAGAAACTAGAATTTTGTGTTTAGTCACGGGAACAATTTCTGGACTATTGGCTCGAAAAATACTAAATTTTACAAAAGATTACAATATGACTTCTTTGTCCTCAAATTGCAGTGTTGTCTAGGAAATAACTACATATTTACTTTACAAGTCGCGAAAGGAGGCAATTATCGGACGGACGAGTGTGAGCTTGGCGTCACTTTTGTCTTTGGCTTGTGATGCCATGTCGCGAGCTGATAATTGCCTGTTTTGTGACGTTTAAAGTACAATGAATGCTTTTCATAACAAGTGCGTAACGAATTCGATTTTCAGAAAGATAGTGCGAATTCACAGAAGTGTATGCACGTCACACAAGGCTCTCTCTCCCACTCCATACCCACATCTAAGACTGTTCGACAAGTGACGTCAGACACTAAGCTGGAATACGCAATCAGGTTGGATTGGTGGGGAAGTGGTAGCGCATACAAGCTCTCGAACCGGCGACCGAGGGTTCGATTCCTCGCCGGAGTAAATTTTTTCTTACTTCTCTTGGTTTACTTTCGCTCCTGTAATGAAATTGATTCGTTCCCAGAGGCTTAACAGGCTATGATACTCAACGATATTTATTATTGTCCCAATATTAGACATATGTAGATACTTTTTATATGTTGTCCCAGTAATGGTCGGTTTACCTTAATTCGTCAAAATAATAATAATAGTTGTCCTGTTATAATAATTATATACGTAAAAATTACAACTCAGCATTCTATAATATTTTTAAAAATATTCACGTGACTTTATTTATTTTTCAGACCGCTGCTGATAATACTTATTTGATATGAGGCGTAAATCAGCAAAAATTTTATTTTTGCTAATGAAGCTATGCGACATACTCAAATTGAACATTACATTTACAAAGAATATATTAAAGGTAATGTAAGATTCGGTATAGATGCGTCAAGTCTCCTTATAATATGATTCTCCAATGTCCATATTCGGTTCGCCCACTCGACTCATGATTTCGGATAAGGAGTCGTGTGAGTTTTATTTATCATATACGATATATACCTTTTTTATCGACAAAAATTTCGACAAAAATATAATGTGAAATCTGGATGATTTTTCCAAATATTTATTTATTTATTTATTTAATAAAAAAATACTTTTTCAGAGAATTAAAAAAGTTTATTATATACATACATATACATATAATTATACACATAACATATGTTTAAGTAGCTATACAATTTTCAGAAATGAAATATATATATATATAAACATTCATAGAGTTTATTACGTTAATGTCAAATAATATAACACACACATTACCTAAATCTTAAAAACAGTTCATACCTTTATCTTTATTCTGTGATCAATGAAATATGTATGCATGTATGTATAGTACTTGAATTTGAATCGCTGCAGTCCAATTTTGTCTCCAAACTGTGTCACATTTATCATGGTCTGCTTCAGATACAGTAATAATTTTCAAAAAACCTATTTTTTATAATTAGAAATTTATATGTAACTGAACAAAAACCTAATTCGTTTTTAATGATCTACGACTAAGTTAAATCTTCATTTAAATCTCCTAAAATGTATTCTTATTAGTATCAGTCTACACAAAAGAATTAATCTATCACTATATTGTCTTTGAAGACTATATATTAAGCTATAACTTGGGTAAAAGAAAGTGTGATCTAAATATTTTGCGCTATTCCCGCATAGAGCTCTTTTAACTGCGAAGGTCGAGCACCATAGTTTTGCAATAAAACAGTTCGTGCATTATTTTTAATAATTGTGTACATATTTAAATAAATACTGCTCAAGTGATACCGTCAAACAATATCTTGACGAGACACTGGTATGACTGACAAAATTCACAAATACTTTTATTTTTATAAGAAACCTTTTTAATGTACACTCTAAAAAAAATTCTATTAACAGTGAAATTACGTTCCTTTCAAAATGCATCCTTTGAAATTAAGCAGATTTCTTTTATCTGTCAAAAGAATCGTTTCACTGTTAAAAAACTCAGCTGCTAAGTGCAAAACAAAAATAATTTTATCAATAAATGATTTCTTTTGACTATAAAAAGAAATCCTTTGACTATGAAAAGAAATCCTTTAAATATTAAAGGATTGCACTTGTAGGCTTCTGAGTGAAGTGCGTCTATACATGAGTGATTGTACGTTGTTTCAGTTTTAGTTTCTCCATTAAAGAAAATAATTTGACAGTAAAAGGATAGCATTTGAAAGGAAAATCCTTTTACCATGAGAGGATTTCTTCTCATACCAATTTTGAATAGAAAATCCTTTCACGGTAAAAGGAATCGTTTAACCGTCAATAGATTGTTTTTAGAGTGTAGGAATAGTATATTACATTCTCTCAAATTCCTGCCCTTGCCGTGTATACTATTTTTCATAACATCAAAATTGAAAATTCGACTTTCGATGCCTTCATAGCGGGTTGAAAGTAAAAAACAACTGAAGAGAAGGCATCGATAGTCGAATTTTCAATTGATATTATGAAAAATAGTGTACGTGACATAGGGAAATTGTCGCCTTTCGCCCGTTGTCACTTAATATATTATTTCTTGCTACCCGGTCGAAAGTACGAAAATAATTGCATGTGAGCATTGGAATATATTGAAACCTGCCCCGACATTTGCGGCACGAGCGGAGCGAATGCTACTGGTCGTTCATCAAATACATCTATAAATAAAGGTTTATATACTTAATTGTGATAATTGTGCTTCAGTTTCAAAGTTTCTATTAATTTCTTCTTCATCTGTCGATTCGTCAGATGATGTCATTCATTTTTTTATTTTTATTTTTGTTATACTTCAGTCACTAATATTACTTTATCAATAATATCCACTAATAGCCACTAATAAACATTATCAGAGAGTGGATGAACCTCGCTGTGAAGTTCTCTAACACGCTCTCTGAACATTAGCATTAACTATTTGTAAACAAATTTTGACGTTTGAGGTTTTTACTCCCGATATTATAGAGGGCGGGCGTATAGCTTGATCAATGCATGAAAGTTAGACTTTCTGCCGTATTATTGGTGCCGAAACCACGTACTTTGAACCGAGGTAGTAAGAAAAAATTAATTATTCTGATTATAGGTTTTCGTAATGTGCGATTAGTTATTAATTTAGAGGTTTTTAAGAAAAAATAAATAAAAATTGAGTTTTATATCTATATTAAAAAAAAAGTAAATAAACAGAAATGATGCTGTTTTTTTCAAATACATAATAACAATTGCACGATAATATTGATGGATATGAATATGAATCTATAAAACAAAACGCGTTTATGTAGATAAGCTAAATCAATATGTTGTTTAGATCATATAGGCATGAATTTACCTAATTGCAATAGGAAAAAAAAACTGACCACATACAATGGAAAACACAAAAGTTAGAAATCATTTCTGAAGATGTAAATAGGATAAAAATCAATAACTCTAATAATTTTATATGCAATGAATAATTTTATTGAATTGAATTTTTTTTAGCTTTAGTTCTTGGTAATTTATTTCAAATATTATAATTACTATGTTTGCATAATATCAAAAATATTTTCAAATTGGTCAGCAGTTTCTCATTGTCAGGATTCGTTTGTATTCTAGACAAAAAATTGTATACGCTCTTCTTATACGATTCAGATATATACAATAAATACAATCAATATACAAAGCGATTCGTTTGTTTAAGAATAGAATAAAAATTTCTCACAGTGAATATGTATAAAGCATATATTTTTAAAAAAATATTTCGTTAATTCAATACATAATTTGATTTAAGAATATAAAATTAAAAATATTAATGAATTAATATTATATATAATACTTGATGTAAAACGGAGACTTATGTTTTTTGATTGTTATTCATTATCAGCGGAAAATTGATCAATGACAAAATGCCAATAGAATCAGTTAGTTATAATTTTGTTTTCAATAAATATTCGCGGCTTTGTTGTAGCAAGCTTTTCATTTCTGCCAACACGTGCATGCACCAGCTGATTCATCGCGCATATCCGCGTTTAAAACTTTCCAAGATCGCAAATCGTACACGAACACGAACACCTGCTCCGGATATCCATAGGACAAAAAATTGAGACGCGCCCTGGTAAATCCATATAGACTGAAACTCTATATTTCTCTCTCAGCAGTTAACAGTAGGAAACTAGTACAGACCGTACAGACGATTATCCTCAAAAATTAAATAATCTATAAGATCAAAAAGTTGACGTGAAATTATTACTATACAACTACAGTTTGAACCTCCACTACGCAAAGTTAATCAAGGTTCGAACTACAGTAATTGTTCTACTCGGTTGTATCCAGAAAAGTAATATCAAATTTTCTCGAAACTGAATTAATTTTTTGGAACAAACTTTTTTCTACTGCATTCATTAACTCAACATCTCAGGAGCGAATCTTAACTTTGTTATTTAACTGAATATTTAATTTTTTTATCACTGTCTCTCAATGCATCTCGGACACAAAGTTTTTTCTCTCTCATATAAAATTGACATTTTGTCCCTTATCCGACTTCCCATTGCAAAACCCTTCAATAATTATTGTCGAGGATGTTTCAATTGTCAAGACATTTTACTGTACATTTATTTTAATATAAAAAAAAGAAGTTAACCGCTTCCTCAAGAAATGTTTAAAAGAAAAAAAACTGTTTTCAAGGAGTATATCATAAATGTAAAAATAAAAACTAAAAATTTGTAATTAGCGATTATTCATAAATAATCAATGCATGAGTGAAATTCTTTGTACAAACTTTTTTCTGGATGTAGATAACTAGATAACTTTAGGGTAGCAAAAATGAATTTTTGTAACTTACCTATTTAAAAACAAATATGCAAGTACAAGAGAAGATAATATAGTTCTTATACCTCTGATACGTTTAAATGATTAAACTGTTCCATGTTTTCCTTTTTAGGTTTTCTGGTCTCGACAATCTATAATCGTACGTGCGAGGGGACATTGGTTTGTTCAATTAAAAATCTTGTTCCTTTCGACCTAACTGGGTTATGGGTACTATGCTGGTTACTCTCCAAGATCTACCTACTATGTATCCCCATACATAGGAGCAACATCATTTCGTCAACATTTAGTTTGCAACAATAAATATTTTCACGAAAACTAGATTATTATATATTATTATCCGCCTGTACAAAACGAAAGTAAATGGACTAATTTTAAAGAAAAATATTTATTCAAATAAAGATGGCAAAATTGGCGAAACTAAATTGGCTCTTATCATATTATAATAGTTACACGAGAGAGGGTTTTAACCTTTTAAACAGTGACTGTGACTAGAATAAATTCAGTCAAAGAAAAATTTTTTAGGAGTGGTAGCCGATTTATTGGGTATTACATATTAGACACCAGTCAAATAAAATTTTCCGAATATGGAAATGAATTCCTGAAAGGTGTGTGCCAATCGACAGAAAAAAAAACCGGTTGAAACCGATGATGGAGTTGTTGGCCCACGCGTGTTCCTACCAACTGCCTGGAAACCCGATTCATTTTACCTAATTTCTATGGAATAATATTAAATGGAACGCAATTCTGGATCTTGTAAACGACAAAAACATATTTTTTCAAGTTTAGAAGTGTGTGAAATTCAAGAATTTTTCATAGTCATCACTGTATAGTCAAAGAGAAAAAGAGAGTGTATACGTGAGAAGTGTTGTACGTATATATGAGAAAGAGAAAAAGAGAGAGAGACCAGAATCGTGTGTGAATTGGAGAACCTTTTTTTTGCGACTTTTAACCGTCGTCAGATCCCAACATGCATCTGGTCGAATTTCATGAACGCGAGGGTGGCCAAAAGAGGGGTTAGGTTATATTAATTTTCCTTCACTCACCGTCTGTCCGTTTGATGTTTATGCTGGTGCCAGTTTCTATGTTGCACATCCCTTCCATGGTCCTCGCTTCAATTTTCTCGCACAGGGGACACCATAAAACGTCCGGCAATTATGATTTTGCCAGGAGACTGTCGCAGATTGACAAACGACACTTTGCCGACACTTATGACACAGAGAAAAATTTTTGATCGTGAAAATTGTCAAAGACGACAACCACCACGACGACGACAACGACGACGACTCGACTTGCGAGAACAGAGAATCGCGTTTGACGGTTAAGACTTTAAGTGTCTGCCATTCAAAAACTCGTGCGTTGCGGAGCTTCGACGATCGTAGTGTTTTTCTCAGGGTCGATGTCGTTTGAGCCGTTTGACGTACACCTACTTCCTTTCCTGAGTCGACTAAGAACAAATGAGATGATATACCACGAAAGGTAGAACCGCACCACGCAGCAACCCAATATCGAAAATATTTAAATTCACCCAAGGAATTGCGAAAAAAATCGTCTTTAGTGTAAGAAAGAACGAACCTTGGTGTTTCTAGCCGGGAAATTGTCAGTGGCGGTTAGTCGGTAATTGTCAGCGGCCTGATGTGACATCAGACGGCAAAATTGTGAAACATCGATTGACATTGGTTGTGTTATTTGGTAACAATGGTACATAACAATTTTGTGCCATCTGCTGAGAGCGCAGGAGTTTCAATTTGAGATTAATTTATATATATATATATATATGTCATATAGTATGTTTATTGCCTTATTATATGTGTATCATAAAGTATATTGCCTTCCTTCCAGTCTATAAGGTGCAATTCCATGTCGGCAAATAACGTCGCGTCGGCATAAAGCAGAAACTCATGAGAGTGAAAGAGACAAATAGATCTGCCTATCTCTATCACCCTCCTGTTTCTCGCATGTTTCTGCCGACATTGGACTACACTGTAAACCTGTCATTCAAAATTCACTGCTATTCTATATAACTAATCATTTCTGTTAGACAAATATCCTTGCAATTTATAAAGATTCAAATCCCTCAATGTTAACGAAATCCAGAAGAGTGGCCCCCGCAATATTATCAAAATTCCTTTTCTCAAATGTCACATCAATTGCGCATGCGTATTGCACATAAAGTAATATTTTTTTCATTTTTAATTACGCGCCAATAGCAACCAATCAGGTGCCATGACGTCAGGCATCTGATTGGTTGCTATTGGCGCGCAATTTAAAATGCTATAAAATATTATTTAAACGCACTACGCATGCACAATTGATTATGACGCAACGCAAAACGCAATCATGGGACACCAGCCTGAAGGTGCGGTCCGATGTCAGGGTGCCGTCTAGGCAGGAGAAAACGCAAAGCAGAAAGCAGAAAATCGTAAGAGTGAAAGAGACAGATAGATTTTCTCTCTCTTTCACTCTAATTATTTTCTGCTTTCTGCTTTGCGTTTTCTGCTACCATAGGACGGCACCCTCAACAGAAAACTCATAAGCTGGCGTCTCATGATTTCATTTTGCGTTGCGTCATAATGAGAAAGGAGGAGACAGAAGTATACTTTTGTCTTTTTTTCTCTCATTATGACGCAATGCAAAACGCAATCATGTCCCATGTATCTGGAATGCATTGCGTTTTTGCACAAAACCATGAGAGTGAGAGAAATGGTAGTATTAGTCCGTCTCTCTTACTCTCATGGTTTTACGCAAAAACGCAACGCATTCCGAATCCGTTGGACGCCACCCGGAGGTTTTCAAAAGAGATGTTCGTTCGCATTCGAAAATTTTGATGGCGTCGGAAAGTCAGATTATGAAGATACAGTCCCATGTCGGCAGAAAACGTCGGCGTAAAGCAGAAACTCATGAGAGTAACAGAGATAGACAGATCTGTTTGTCTCTTTCACTCTCATGAGTTTCTGCTTTACGCCGACGTTTTCTGCTGACATGGGACGTCATCTTGAGACTGGCGTCCCATTTTTGCGTTTTGCTTTGCGTCATAACGAGAGAGAAAGAGACAGAAGTATACTTTTGTCTTTTTTTCTCTCATTATGACGCAACGCAGTGCCGGAATGAGTTGCGTTTTTGCCCAAAACCGTGAGAGTGATAGTAGTATTAGTGTGTCTCTCTCACTCTCATGGTTTTTGCGCAAAACAATGTGAGTGACAGAAATAGTAGTATCAGGGCATCTCTCCTCCACTGATTTTGCGCAAAAACGCAACGCATTTCGGATCCATGGGACGCCATCCCTGCTGACCATTGTGTCGCTACTGTCGTTACCGGCATTCAAGATTTTGCTTAAGTTTGAAATTTGAATCCACTTATCCATTTTCACTTTTTATCGTTTATTTTTATTCTTATTTATGTATAATACTTTCAGGAAATTAATCAAAGAATTTTTTTGTAAATTGTTATTTTAATGGAAATGGAGAGAATGACTAAGGAAGAATGGGACACATTCGTGTAAATTTGCTAATTCATTTTATATTTTTTATTTTTATCTGTTTCTATTTCAAACATTATTCTTCTGCTGGTTTTAACTTTTAAAGCACTCATTTTAATTATTATTATTATTATTATTATTATTTTATCTTGTAAACATTTAGACAATTGAACCGATAAAAGCAATCTGGTCAATAATTGAGGTTATGTTCTCCTAGAATATAATTAAAAATTTTTAAATTGCAAGATTGTTGTAAGTATGTGTTTTGTCAGTTGTTTACGTTTTCTATATTCTAACATCAATTTGTTTAATCAGAATTATATTATAGTTGATGATAATTCAATTAGAACGAAATAAGAGCTGTCTTCTAAACATACACATGCTGCGCTTATTATACTTTCAATACATCTACTTTCCTCCATTTAAATATGCATCCATGCAACCATCGCAAATTCTAAGACATATTTTAAGTGTGTTGCGGAGCCAAGTTCTAATCTAAAAATTCGATTTCATTATTTCACTCAACAACTATTAAAACGGCAATTATTTCCCTCTGTAGAACTAATTAATTTATGACTAGAATTATTCACACATAGAGCGAGAAATGATCTAATTCAAATTTTTTTTTTTTAAGTAAAACGAAAAAATTGAATTTTAAAGTTGGATTTTGAACTCTTCGTTTTAT
Source organism: Synergus umbraculus (assembly GCA_900474325.1). Taxonomy (NCBI): domain Eukaryota; kingdom Metazoa; phylum Arthropoda; class Insecta; order Hymenoptera; family Cynipidae; genus Synergus; species Synergus umbraculus. The sequence continues at coordinate 2,554 of UCOK01009291.1, read as the reverse complement.
GCATAAAGTATCGAAACTAAATATTTTTTCGCTCTGTACGCAGTCTTATATTTGAAGAAAGATGAGCGCTACAGAGCGAAAAAATATTTATCAATATTTTTCGTTGAGTAAAATGGAGAATGGAATTTTGAGCTTAACATTTGGGTCCAACGCCCTTAATACGCATAAATCGCGTATCCAGACGATGAAAATGTTCTTACGTGCAGTAGAAATACATAAAATATAAACGTTTTATGACAAGAATTTTATTTCATAAACAGGCGAACACAATTTGAAGCTCTATTATACGAAGAAGACAGCACCGATGCTGAAAATGTTTTTCCAGCGGATGATCTTGAACCAGATCCTGTTGTGACTCCTGCAGCTGCTAATAACAATAAAATCTCAAGCAGTGAGGCTTGGTCTGATGATCCAGAAAATGTTGGTATTCAATTTTGGTTGTTGTTTTAAGCCATGTATAAGTCACATAACTTAATATTATTATATTTAAGTTTTTCGGGCACCACATTATGAAACCTGATAAAATTAACAATTATAATTTATTTTTCATACCAGATAAACGTAAAGTAAACGATGAGGAACGTTTATCTATACATATATGTAAACTAGCTAAAATGAAGTTTCTCTATTTGTTTTTAATTGCTGAGGTGCCTGAAAAAATGAAAGCCGTTAAGATAGAAATCGGATAAGTAATATATTGTGTAATGTATGGCTTTTATAAGACCATGTGATAATTATTAATGAAAAATTCGAAAAAAAATCTAAAAAGAAACAGTTTTTTGTCTATAAGAAATTTCTTATGTATTCCGTGTGGGGTCCTTTAGTTTCTCCAACATTGTGTTCGTAATAATAAATATTTTTCGCTGATATGATATTGCACAAAAAAGTCATGTCTAAAATTTAATTTTGAGGCCATAAAAATAGATTAAAAAATAGATTATTATAAATGGCTTGGCAATGATTGAACTGTACATGTTATTTTTCTAGTTAAAACTATAATATACCATAGCAGAATTTTTGAATTATTGTAGAATAATATATTTCAAAGGATTTGGATAAAATTCAAACTAAAAGTATAAATAAAACAATTAATTTTCCAATCACACAGGTTATTCTTTCTATGATCTTTCAAAACGAACACTTGGGAGCAGCTTGCTACAATATCACAACCTCCGAGCTTTTCGTTATGGATGATGTGATCGAGAACTCCACCTTTGGTATTGCTAAGGCCCTCTACAGACAGATAAATCCCCATTCTTTAATTACAATGGGAGGATTACCAGAAAACTTCCTTGAAACAATGAAAATCATAACATTAGGGGAGTCTTTACAACAAGAATCAAATGCAGAAGAGGCATCAGCATTTGTCAATCAAATACCCTCTACATGTGCTTTCAAGCTTATGTCAAAATCGGAAAATTCGTTTGATTATTGTTTTTGTAGAGTGCAGAGTCTCAAGATTGAAGGAGAACCTCGTAATGCTACATACGAAGAGCGAAATACGTATCTAAGTTCTTTTCTCAATTTTAATTCTCGTTCAATGATTCATGCATTAGGACTACTTTTAAAATATCTCGATAAAGAATGGCACAGGATTTCTTTAGGCGGTTCAGAACAGGCTATTTTCATCAATATCAGCTGCATCTCTTTGTAAGAATCTGACATGATGAATTATTCCTGAAATAACATAAAAGTATTTGTGGTATGGAATGAGAAAAGGTGCTTACCAAACAAATTCACATTTACGAGAAAAGAGTATTTAAAACCAGCATTTCGCACACGATCGCACGATGACTCGTTATGCGACTTTCAACTTGCAAATCGGAATTGTCTACATATAAATCGATCAAAAACAGAAAATGGATTTTTCCGTCTTGAAACATTTTTTCTAATTCCACGCCATTTATGTACCATAAGAGTAATAGCAGATAATTGTAATAAAAATGATAAAACTGCGAATTGGAATAATTTAAATTAATTGTAGAGCTAATCTGATGATGATGGATGAAGATAGCTACAAGGCTTTGGATATAGTTCACAAAAGAGACCATCCCAGCTCCTTTAAATTTGGAAGCGACTCACTCAAAAAGCATACAATCAGTCTCTATTCTCTGCTCAATAATTGCCAATCGCGTCTTGGATCTCAGGCTCTATGGTAAGACACACCTTTTCTACTAGACACACACACACACATACACACTTTTTTGCCTTTAATTGCAACCTATAATTTCAACACATTTTAGGAAGATTCTTCACCATCCTACGACCTGCATGCAAACTTTAGAAAAAAGGCATCAGATCATTGATTTTTTTTTAAATCCTGGTAATCAAACAGTTGTGGATAGCTTAAAAATCTGTTTGAAGCATATTTATCGTCTCTCTCCTCTTATTGTAAACAAGATTTCGGTCCCGCAAGCTAAATATGCCGATTGGAGAAAACTCGAACAGGTACGTATTGAATTAATTTATATTTGAATGTGAATAAAAGTAATTAAGTACATCCTGTACTTAATGATCTTTTATTCTTTATATATATATATATATATATATATAT